>QEOT01123070.1:0-45136 GCA_003123785.1 Pterocarya stenoptera | reverse complement strand
AGACCCGTTCTAAATATTTTTTCAACTTTTTTCCCTTTTTCGCATATAGGCCCAAAACTTGATTCACAACTATCTGTGAGTCTGACTTGGCCTCTATCTCGGTTGTCCCTATCTTGGTGGCTATGGAAAGTCCTGCTACGAATGCTTCATATTTGGTTTGGTTGTTTGTGACTTTGAAAGTCAGTGTTTCCATGTAGTATTGCTCTTGGCCATTGGGGCTCACCAAATGTATTCCCAAGCCTCCGCCTGCCTGGCAGGATGAGCCATCTATGTAAAGTACCCATGGCTTTCCCACAGGGGCTACCATGTCTTCTTGGGGGAAACCTGAGAACTCTGCCACAAAGTTCGCCAGTTCTTGTCCTTTAATCGCCTTTCTTGGCATGTATTTTAAGTCAAACTCACTTAGTTCCAACGACCATCCTATCAACCTTCCCATACTGTTTGGTTTTCTCAGGATTTTTGCTAACGGGGCTTCCGTGAGCACCCTTATTGTGTGGGTTTGAAAGTATGGGCGGAGCTTTCTGGCCGCCGTTATCAAAGCAAAGGCTAGCATCTCAATGCTAAGGTACCTTAATTCTACTCCTCTGAGAGCCCGACTTATGTAGTACACGGGATGCTGGGCAGTTCCCTCCTCTTTTACTAGAATGGCGGACACAACATATGGAAAAACTGCTAAGTATGTACAGAGCACATCGCCTTTCTCTGGTTGCCTAAGGAGTGGCGAACTGGCCAGGTGCTACTTCAATTTTTGAAAGCCTCATGATACTCTTCATTCCAAGGATGCACCTTGCGTAGTACCTGGAGAAAGGAGAAACATTTGTCTGTTGACCGGGCTATGAATCTACCCTGGGTGGCCACTCGGCCCCCGAACCACTAGGTTTCGTTCATATTTTTTGGCAGCTTCATGTTGAGTATTGCCTCTATCTTCTCTAGTGAAGTCTTGATTCCTCTTTCAGACACGATAAATCCCAAGAACTTCCCTAACTCGACCCCAAAAGTGCATTTTGCAGAGTTTAGCCTCCCCCGAACGCCACTTGCAGGTCGTCAAGGTGTTGGGCAGGCTCCTTACTTTTTATCAGTAGGTCGTCTACGTAAACCTCCAAATCTGATCTTTAAACATACGGTTGACCAACCTCTGGTAGGTTACCCTTGCATTCTTCAATCCAAATGGCATGACCTGGTAACAATACAGCCCACGATCTGTTATGAACGAAGTTTCTCCTTATCTGATGCGTGCATCTGTATTTGGTTGTATCCTAAGTAAGCATCCATGAAGCTCAACATACGGTGCCCGACCGTTGCATCCACAATTACGTCGATGCGTGGTAAAGGAAAATTGTCTTTTGGGCAAGCTTTATTCAAATCGGTGAAGTCTACGCATATTCTTCACTTTCTATTTGTCTTTTTCACCATGACCACGTTGGATAACCATTCTGGATAATGAGCTTCCTTGATAAAACTAGCGGCTAGCAAACTCTCTACCTCCTCATTAATAGCAGCATACTTCTCTACGCTGAATGACCTTCTTTTCTAGAGTACTGCCTTATGCGCAGGGTCCACGCCAAGCGATGTTCAATGATGTCATTATCTATGCCAGGCATTTCCTCATGGCTCCATGCAAAGACATCCCTATGTTCGATCAACAGCTGTTTCAGGGCTTCTTTATCCGCCTGCAGAACATGGGTCCCGATGCGTGTAGTAGTTCTAGGGCGGTCTGAATGTAACATCACGAGCTCCAATGGGTCATTGAATTCGGCATGCTGCTGATTCTGCTCGTCCCTGACTTCCACATCCCTCTCTAAAGTCATCGCCAGAGATGGAGGAAGAGGGGGCGCCGGTGTCTCGCTCTGTTATGTTATAACACAAACCTCGTCTCGGCCCTTTCTTAATTCCTGCACATAGCACTCTTACACTAAAAGCTTGCTCGCCTTGTGACTCCCCCACCTCGTTGTTGGTTGGAAACTTCATCTTGAGGTGGTATGTGGATGTCACCGCCTGAGATGGTTAAGTGTCGGTCTCCCTAGTATGGCTTTGTAAGAAGAGGGAGCTTTCACTACTAAGAAATCGGTCATGGTGGTCGCCGTTCGTGCTCTAGACCTAGCAGTCACCAGAAGGGTGATAGCTCCAATGGGCTGGATCGTGTCTCCACAGAAGCCTTTCAATGGTGTCGGGAGGGCCTTAGTCTACTGGCGTCGATACCCATTTTGATGAACTCCTCCCAAAATAGTATATCGGCCGAACTTCCATTGTCGATTAGTACCCGCCCAGTCGTATAGTTGGCTATCACAAGAGTGATTACCAAAGTATCATCGTGCGGGTACAGTACTCCTTCCCGATCCGCCTCCCTGAAAGATATTACCATCCAATCACCACCAAGCTTTTGTTGTTTGGGAGCTCTATCTACTACATACACCTCTTCATATCTCACCTTCCGTGCATACGCTTTTCAGCTAGATATAGATATGCCTCCACTTGCAAAGCCCCCTGCTATTGTTTGAATTTCTCCTATGGGTACCCTGTTCCAATCACCTTTTGGAGGCGTCCTGTCCCTATCGTTTTGGCAGCCATTTGCTCGGCGTCGCTGCTCAGGACTACTACTCCTCCTGGTATCCAGGCGCCTTCTAGGCTTTGAACGTTCTACAATCATTCGTTCCAATTTTCCCGTTCCTATTAACTCAGCTAATCTTTTCTATATAGTAGTGCACTCTTCGGCCGAGTTTGCAGTAGCGAATGCCTGTCTTGTGTTGACGCCGTTCCTCTCTATCTTTCTCATCCTCTCGCACGTTCAAATTATTATGTATCAGCCTAGTATTGTAATCTGGCTGCTTTTCTCGACTCTTCTCCTACTGACTTGCACCGATTTTCCTGTCAACCTGCTCGTCCTTCCGTTTGACCTTGCTGTCCGTCTTCCGAGGATCCACCAAGGCCTGCATAGTATCGTCGGCATTAATGAAGTCGTTTATTTTGTCCATGAAATCCTTGAGGGTGGAAGGAGTCTTTCTGGCTAGCTCTGCCATAAAGGGACTCTGTGGCCATATCCCGCCTAGGGGGTGGTGAGGGTGATCTTTTCATCTTGGTCATCTGTTGTTAAACGTTCTTTGTTGAAGCGGGCAAGGTAGGTCTTCATCTTCTCTCAGCTTGACTGTTAGCAGGTAGGCGGCTGGGCATTGGCGCCTCCTGCTGGGCATAAACTGGGTCAGGAACTATTTAGCCAACTCTTCGAAACTATTTATTGACCTTGGCTTGAGGGTCCCGAACCATCCTCTAGCTGTTCCCCTTAAGGTTAAAGGGAAAGCCTGTCATGCGATCTCGCTGGGAAACCCGTGGAGCATGATGTGGGCCTTGAAGTTCTCCAGATGGTCTACTAGATTTTTGGACCCGTCATACATGTCTACCTGGGGCACTTTAAACTTCGGCGGGAGGGGCACGACCATGATTCGTTCACTATACGGTAGATCTGTTTGGTTTAGCAAGCATTCCACCGAGGAAGATCTCCCTATCCTTTTCGCCATCTCTTCATATTTTTCTGCCAGGTCTTTTAACTCGTCATGCATTTTCTCCTTCTCTGTTTGTCCTAGATTTGACTCCATATTGCATGGTTCCTCCCTTTCACCTTGCTTACTGTGAGTAGGTATGGCGGCATTGCTAGATTCGGCATTCTTTCGTAGCAAATCGTTGTTCTCCTTCTTCAAGATCTCCAGGGCCTCCAAAGCCTGTTGCTAGTCATGCCTTCACGGATGCATCCATCACTCGGCTTACTAAGGATCGGGTTATAGTTGGCATGTGAGAATCACGTAAAGAGAAAGAGATCCCACAGACGGCACCAATGTAAAGGACGTGTCTCATTAGCTATTTGCAACCGTTCACCTGCATGATAACCAGAAGTTTTGGTGTGATACACCTGGGAAAACTCCGATGCTTAAGTCAGTAAGTACAACAAACAATTTAGAATTCAAAAAAAAGATCGATCCCCTACTATTGAGAGTTACTTGGTATATATAGACTCCGACGTGATGCTTATCTGGTATAGAGTTTATCAGTTTGGATCATTACCCTGTAACCGAACTGATCACGTATCTACATGAAATCTTTATCTTCCCGTAAAAGGTGGCGCATGGGGTGTATGACTTTGTTGGGCCTTAGACTCTCTAGTTTCATTCGATTAACCATGAGCCTTTTATAGTGGGCTCCCTTCATATTTGGGCTTTTAACTCAAAATGGACCCTTAACTAAAATAGGCCCTCTAACTTCCATCCCCCACTCTCCACAATAACCCTTCTTTCACTAAATCAAGAAAGGACCACAAGCTTCTCCATATAAGGGAAGGTCCACACCCCACCTTAGCATTTACTAGCCCCACATTTTTAAAATACTTCTCTTTCATTACCTTTGCCACCAAAAAGTCAGGTTGCTTCAACATTCTCCTGTACTGCTTTGCAAGCATTGCCCTATTAAAACATTTAAGGTCGCAGAAGCTCAACCCTCAATTCCTTTTTTATTCTCCCATTTTAAATCAGCTTCTCCATTGAATTTTCTTCTCATTTTGTTTATGTCCACACCAGAATCTTGCCAAGAGGGATGATATTTCCTTGCATGGCCTTTGTGGTAATCTGAATGCACTCATAGAAAATGTAGGTATTGCCTGAACAACAACCTTCAATCAGATCTCTTTCCCCACTTGTGATAGAAATGAATTCTTCCAGCTGCTGATTTTAGACCAAACCCTCTCCTTTAAGTTCCTAAATGTAATATATCTTGACCTACCTACCATTGCTGGAAGGCCAAGATATCTTTCATAACTTCCACATATAATTACCCCCACTACACTTTGAATTTGTGATCTAGTGACTCTATCAGTATTTGAACTGAAAAACATGGTAGTGTTTTGCATATTTTAAGTATTGACCCAAGGACTCTTCATACTTCCTCAGTAAATCTTTAATCTTCAGACACTCATCTACCTTTGCTGATATGAACCCGCAGGAAGGGAATCCTTTGAACCCACCATCAAATTGAAAACTCACCCAAGAAAGCCAAAATCAAGTCAATGGATGGAGAATCTAGACCCGAAGAGAACTCGTTTCAAGAACCTAGATTATATTAAAATCTAGACCCGTTGAAGAACCCGTCTCAAGAACCCAGAAGACAAGGAGGAACGCCACAAAAGTTGTGATTTACCTTTGATAAGTTCAAAAGTTCAATTAAGAACAAGATGAGTAAAACTCAACTCACAATGAATAAATCATCAAATTTTATAAACTAATATTCAAATAAGGCTATAAAGAGTATTTAAAGCAAAATTTAATTGAAACCCTAGTCCAAAATAAACCCCTTTCTTCCAAAAATAGCCCTGGATGAATAGTGCCGCATGAACAGTACTTCGGCTACAGTAGACGCTACAGTACCTCTCTTTAAAACCCTAATTCCTAAAATTGTAACTTTCCAAATAAGCCCTTGGCCAAAATACAAGGCCTTCCCAAAAATCCTAATTCATAAAAATAAGACATGTGGGCCAAACATCCTAAAGCCCAATTATTGTAAACTAATAAAATAAATACTTAAACAAATTGAAAGCCTTCAATAACAATAGGCCCAAATAATACTTTAAGTCATGTATTCCTTAGCTTGTATCAAGTGGATCAAATCGGGTTCTCCTTCTTTAAAGTCCATCTTGTCTGTTGGGCTCTTACTAGCTTCATCCCAAATGGATTGCACCAATCCTTACATTGCTTCCTAGATCTTCTTAGCTCTTGATCATGTAATTGACCCATCTGAAACTTGCATATGATTTTTAAGACTAGGCCCATCTTGGTTCCCATCATTCCCCCTTTCCTCAAAAGGATTCGACCTCAAATCTCCACCAAAATGATCCATCTTGGTTTCCATCATTTGCCCTCCCAAATATTACACAATCATCATCAAAGATTAAGTGGCTTATCGATCCTCCTCTTAATACTGCAACACCCCTTATGTCCCCCTTCTATCAGCTGAGTTAATTAGGGAACTTAACCCTTTTGCATAAAAGATAAACAAGTAAGGGGATATAGGATCCCCTTGTCTTATTTCCCTTGTTGGTTTAATAATCTTTTCAGGCTCCCCATTGACAAGAATTGAATATGTCACTATTTTTACACACTTTATGATCAAAGAGATCCATCTGTCACCAAAGCCCAGCTTTCTCATCACAACCTCCAAAGACTTCCATTCTATCATATCGTAGGCCTTTGACATATCTAGCATAAGAGCCATACTACCATACCTTTCTCTTTGCCTTGTCTTCATCGTATGCAAAGATTCATAAGATATCATAACATTATCAGTTATGAGCCTTCCAGGTATAAATGCACTTTGGTTGCTGGCAATGATGATAGGAAGCACTTTCTTCAGCCTGTTAGCAAGTATCTTTGATGCAAGCTTATATAGTACGTTACATAGGCTGATTGGTCTGAATTCACTACCAACATAAGGGTTTTTAACTTTGGGAATCAAAACTAAATAGGTACTATTAACACAATTATCCAACCCTCCCTTTCCATTTAGGAAACACAACATTGCCTTACTTACCTCCTCCCCCACAGTACTCCAATAAGCTTGGTAAAAACAAGCTTTATAGCCATTTGGACATGGAGATTTCAATGATTTCATATGCTTTAGAGTTTCCTCCACCTCAATCCTGGTCAATTCTTTTTGTAACTCTGTATTCATTTGATTATTGACTCTCGGGTCAAGTGCTTTTAGGCAATCCTCTATAGCTTCCATTGTTGGTTGAGATGAGCAAAAGAGACTATTAAAACAATTATAAAACACATCCTCTATCCCTTTTTGCTCAGTCACCATGCTGCCCTGAGAATTTTCCAATTCCTTTATCTGGTTTTCCCCCTTTTCTGAGTAGCACATGAGTGGAAGAACTTGGTATTTCTGTCCCCAACTGATACCATGTTCTCTTTGCTCTCTTTCATTTTAAGTCCTCTGCTCCAGCAACAAACCCAGTTCTTCTTGCAGACTTCTTATCAGCTCAACATTATGGGGCCCCTCATTTTCCTTTTCATTCTTCAATCCTTTAGTTTATTGCTTCATAACTATCTCAGCCTCCTTATCTCTAGACATACTCCATCTAATCAACTCTCCCCTACACCTATTCAACTTTCCCTACACATTTCTTAGTGGGTTTTGTTCTGCAACAGATCTATCCCAAGCCCCTCCCACCACTAATTCTCCTTCCTCATCCCTTGTCCATTTTGCTTCAAATATCAATATTCTTTTTCTCCTCTTTTTCACTAAGTTTTCTTGTCTCAAATCTAGCATTAGTGCCTTATGGTCTGATTAAGCTACTGTTAGTACTTCAACTACTCTATCACAAAAAGTTTCAGACCGTTGGAGGTTGGCAACAGCTCTATCAAGTGTCTCTTTTGTAAAGGTGTTATCAACATGCTTATTACTCCAAGTATATTTACTTCCCTTCCGCCCCAAGTTAAATATATTGTTTTCCTCTAATACTTTTATGAATTCTTCCATCTGGGTCTTTGGTCTAGATCTTCCCCCCACCTTTTCATCTTGACTCACTACCTCATTAAAATCACCAATTATACATTATGGTTTCTCTATAGAAGGGTTTAATAGAGGTAAGAGATTCCATGTCCATTTTCTTTTAATAGCTTCAGAATGCCCATAAAAACCAGTAAAAAGCCATGACAACTTCTTCTCTTCACTCATAACAGTAGCATTAACATGATGTTGGGAAAAATTGACTATTTCTACATTCACCTCTTTGCACCACATCAATGCCAATCCCCCATTTCTGCCTAATGAATCTACAACAAAACATCCTTCCTATCCTAGGTTCTTTTTAATATTCTCAAACTTGCAAGCTACTAATTTTGTCTCCATTAAGAATACCATCTTGGGTTTCTTGTCATTCACCACTATGTAAAGGTTTTGAAGTGTCTGGAGGTTCCCAAGCCCTCGACAATTCTAGCTTAGTATTTTCATGGGTATTGGTGGAGCTGGCTAGCAACCTCCACTAGTAACACGTTCCTTCTGAGTCCCTTCTTATCAGTATTCAATCTTCCTTTTTTTAAGAGGCCCTTACTGCTATCATTAGAAACATCACTCATCAAGCTACGTTTTCCCCCAATTGTTGAGCCCAAAACTCCTTTCTTTGCTACAATTCGTGCCATTCTCTTCAACCTTCCCCTCTAAGCTCTCCCATTGTCCTCATCCATCTCTTTGTCAAATTGACCCAGCTGCTGTAAATTGGTCACAATTCCAATCACAAGAGACCCTTCTATTAGAATCTTGCCCCTTTTATAACTCTCCTTACCCTCGCCTATTTCAGTATTTTCAACAAACACATTCAGTTCAACCCCTTCCTATGGAGCATGTGATCCCTTTTTCAACACCTCTGCCTCATTCTCTATTGTATTTAACTCCTTAACAACCTGTGCAGTAGTAGTATCCTCCTTAGCGATGCCTTCCTCATCCACAATATTACTATTGTACTCCTCATCACTCTCCCCCATTTGCTCACAGTAAGTATTACTGTTTTTCTCTGAGTATTTCCCTTTTCCATTTTGATAGGCTCGAAGCCATGTCCCATATTGGGATATATCGTTATTCCTTTCCATTCCCATACACCCTTCTGATCCATGAAATATTTTCCCACACTTGAAACAAAGCTTAGGAAGCTTCTCGTAGCTCAGAGGTACCCAAATTATGTTACCCAGTACATTGGCAATTCTGCCTCTTGCTATCAACTTCCTCAGATCTATTTCAATCTTTACTTTAAGATAGCTTCCCCATTCAATCCCATCTTCATGTACATCTACTCCTTACAGTCCCGATCGTTGCTCCAATCTGATTCCCTGTTTCTCACATCATACATGCCAGTGCCAAGTTGTTCAAGTGAACCCAGAATTCCTCATAGTCGAATCATTTACTGAGGAGGGGTAAGTCCATCAAATGGCTTCAAGAATAATAGATGATTATCAAATAACCACGATATTCCTTCCAAAACTCTCTGTCTATCCTTCTGATTTTCAAAAGTTACCACAAACATATTGGGGATTATATCATGGAAATTAAACGATCCCCCAGCCTCCAAATCTTATTCATAGTTGATCTAATCACTTCCTTGCTTATCTTTCGATCAGATAGCAATTTTCGTACCAAACTTCTATTTCCCTCCTCTGTCACCTTGCTCATGTGCTCTGTATTTACTTCAATTACCCTTTTCTCTTCCTCTGTAAGTTGAAGTTTATCCCACCATTCCTCCAGATCCTTCATTGCAACCGACCCCAGTCTTATGAATAAACAACCAAGGAAGACTCCTCCTCCCTCACTCAGAAGAGTGAGCCGAGACTATCCCTTGACCTGAGCTTTCTCCTTAGAGGAAGCTCAGAGAAAACTTCCGTACATTTTCATTTCTAAATGTTAATATGTTAACAGTAAGAATGGTATGTCCTCTGTATTAACTTCCAAATATAACTTTTTAATTTATGTATACAAGACATTACCTTTGACAGAATAATGCAATCTATCTAGCAATCAATAATTGATCCAAGACAACATAAGGGGCCTTGAATTGGACTCCATAAGGGAAACAAAAAAACAAAAAAAGAGAGAGAAAAAACTTCAGCTAAATGAAAGATTAAGAAAATACACTCACTCCTAGAATATTCAAATCTTCCATGGTAGTATCATTTCAGAGAAAAACGAAGCCCAAATGAGGAAAATTCAAATAAAACTAAAACAAACTACTCATATATTGGATCAAATATTATATAGACAATACTATCGTACCATACAAAATAATGGAGATGTTCATTATTCCCAAACGGACAAATGTTTGTATATGACCCGAGCCTAGAACAGTACTGCTACATACAGGCACAGACTTGTGCCTGTATGCGAACACCATTGATGTGGTGTCAGCGATTATATTTAAAAAAAAAAAAAAAAATAGCGGGAAGAATAATAATCCAGGTCTGCAAATAGACTTTTTCATCCTTCCATTCATTCAAGCTTCAAAGAAGAAGAAAATGCAGCGGCAAGAAGACACCATCGTTCATTTGAGCTTCATCCGAAGAAGAAGAAAACGCAGTGTCAGATCTCGTGCATCCTTTCTCTCAGATCTCATAAATATCTTCTCAGTTCTCTTCCTCGGCGTAGCATCTTTCCTCCTAGATTCCAAAACTTATTTCTCTTCTCAACCATAACATTACAAAAAACTGCAAATATTATAAGAGGATGACAACTAACATTCAAGAAGAAACTACAATATATTAAAATAAAAGTGCAAAAGAATATTTAAAAAAAAAATCTTCTACATGGACAACCAAAACATGTCCAACTGAGAATTTAAGTAGATAAGTCAGTTCTTTAGGTGAACATGTTGAATCCACAGATCTTCCAAAGTAGAATCCATAGATCTACCGAGATTCCAAACATTTCGAAGTTATCAAACCAGAAACACCTCCAAGAATGACGAGAAAATAAATCAAGATCAAGTAGAACAAACGTTCCAAATACCCAAAACATTTAATAAATAACGATAAAAATTCAAGAAATTCAAGAAACTTAATAAATCTACAATTTAATATTAACTGAGAATAATTAAAAACCAAAGCCACTATCACGAACCGAATACTAAAAACAGGTAATATGGAAGTTGGAGCAAAGCTACATTGGTATGATTAATGACTCAGGATTGCACCTCTAGAAGCACAAGACTTCATTACCAAAGGAGAAAATTGAAGAAGTAATCTGAGTACTCAAGCAAAATCCTCCAGAATATAGGAGAAATGGTCTGTCGCATTAGGGTTAGGGTTGGGAATGGGAGTCACACAAGAGGGCAGGGGAGAGAGAGAGAGAGAGAGCAAGGGGAGAGAAAACAATTTTAGTGAAAATGTGAAATGCCCGTTTCGTTGAGGTATTTACACAATTTTAGCTTCAACGAAACGCACTGTTTTATTTACTCTAAAACGATGTGTTTGACTCCATGTAGGATGTCGTTCGTGGGGCCTTCCCCCCGTATGCCTGGGTTTAGAGTTTTTCATATATATATATAAATACATACATATTAGAAAGAAATCAATCATCCACTGGCAGAATCGAGATCGAAGATAATCTCATAATCGATTTTGATGAATTGGTGTTGATTGTTTTCTTTAGGCCAGTAAGCAGATTGATAGAAGAAGTTTTAAACTTTTAGGAGTACAAAATTAACTTCAATAAGGATACGATCCATCTTGAGGCATGGATGGGTTTCTTCCATGGAAAACCTATGGCCAAACAGAGGATGAATACAAAATTAAGTTTATAACGTTGATTGTGAGGATTCAAGCAAGTTTTTTTTTTTTTTTTTGGTGTCACCAAAAGAGGTTGGATCAATGATTAAGCTTATTTCCATGGTGACTAAAAAAAAGCTTATTTCAATGAGATCTGGTGCACTGTTAAAAGAAGATGAGACTTGTGCATATTATCCTTACTTGTGGACTTTATATAACTCTATTTCCTCGTTTGGGTAAGAGTCGGATTCCTCACATGATGTGTTTCTTGAGGATCCATTTAGGCCCCTCTGAACAAGTACTAGACCAATAAGTAAAGTAAGAATACTATGATAATCACTCTCAATTAGAGATCGAGTTCCAACTTTTGGTCTCCCCCCTTCCCCTTCTCCTCTTGCCTTAATAGACAGGTACCTCCTGATCCACCATCATTGTGTCTCATTTTTTTTAATCAAAATTAAGACTACTACTATGATATTTCTTTTTTCTCTTTTATAACAAAATAATCATTAACATCATAATAGATTACATAAAAGTTTTGGCAAGTCAAACAACTTGTGCAACACACATTGGAACAGCTTCCCACCACATCTCAATATCTTCCACCTTCCAAGCATAGCGTGCAAGTTGATGTGCAGCCTCATTTCTCATTCTTGGTACATGTTGAACCTTAAACTCAGTAAAGAGATGTAACATATTCTTCACTTCTGTCAAAAGATTCCCAAGACTTGAAAAAGAAACACCCACCTCTTGTAGAGCCTTTACCATCAACATGCTATCACTTATAAGAATTAATTTCGAAAATCCCAAATGGGCACAAAGCTGTAAACCTCTGAACATTGAGAGTAGCTCAATGGTGTTAGGATCGAACAATTCATTCTCAATCTTACTAGCAGCCATCATTACTTTACACCATTCTCATCTCTTAGAATAGCTCCCATTCCTGCCTTATGGAGATAAAAAAATATTGAACCATCCACATTGAGTTTAAAATAACCAGTAGGTGAGGGTCTCCAACAACATATTTTCTTTATTTTCGAAGTTGGGCATAATGTCAAATTCTTGTGAACTTTCTGCAAAGAAAGAGCATGATCTATAACCTGTGTGGGTTCCAAACAGAGATGCTCAGCTACCATCTTATTTCTACTATGCCATAAAGCCCAAGCTATTCAGAAGAAAGAAGTGAGATAATTTATATCTACTTTATTCAGTAAGAACAGAGCTATGTTCTTGATAGACATATCATCTTCCAAATCCTTCATGGCAGAAATATGGTTGTACCAAACTTCTCTAATAGTAGGACAATAAATTAAAACATGTTTTAGATCTTCTGAACTATTGTTAGGAATCTTCATCCTCCAAGTCTCTTTCCATATTTGATTATGATCATGAACACTTGAGCTCTTACCTTTATCTAATGTGGAAATTGTTTTGAAGAATCTATAAGCACTTTTAACACTAAAGGTGCCATTCTTTTCATGTTTCCATATCCATGTATCTGCATGCTCTTCAGGATAGATAAACATTTTCAGAATATCAACAGCCACCCTTGGATTGAATAGAGCTCTAACTTTCTCTATATTCCACCACCTCAAATTTCCATCAATAAGAGATGCCACCCTTCTTCACTATTGTTCTCCACAGTCATTCTCATTTCCTTATATAGAGCCTGGTGCCCAAGAATCCATACATCTTCCCATATTCTTAATGAGGATCCATTCCCAATTTAACATTGACAGCCTTGAAATAATAAATGCTTTGCTTCCTAAATTCCTCTCCATGCATATGATGGATTAGTACCTATTTTTTATTTTAAAAAACTAACATTTGGAAAGTACCTTGCTTTGTATATTTGATGCAGCAAAGTATCTTCTTGTTGTAAAATTCTCTAGCCTTGTTTTGCCAAAAGAGCAGTGTTAAAAGTTCCCAAATCTCAAAAACCCAAACCACCTCTGAACTTTGATTCATACATGTGCTCCCAACTAATCTAGTGAATTTTTCTCTTATTTGCTTTCTGACCCCACCAAAAGCAAGCCATCATATTTTCTAACTCAATACATAGGCTAATAGGTAACTTGAACCAGTTCATTGCATAAGTTGGAATATCTAAAGCCACTGCCTTAATAAGAAATTCTCTACCTCATTGAGACAAGAGCATCTCCTTCCAGCACTACAACTTTCTCCAAACTTTCTGCTTAATCTCTACAAAAGCTTGTGTTTTTTAGTTGCCAACAATAAGTAGTAACCTAAGGTATTTCTCATACTGTTGAATGCTACTATCTCCCACGTAGCCATAATATCACTTTTGACTGCCTTTGTAACATTTCTACTAAAAACCATAGCATTCTTCTCCTTATTAATTTTCTGGCCTGAGGCTAACTCATACTTCTTTAATAAGATCTGGATATTGTTGCTGGTATGCACATCTGCCTTACAGAACATGACACTATTATCTGTAAAAAGCAGATGATTCAATCTTGGAGCTCCCCTACAAATTATTACTCCCATTATAGAGCCACTTGATTCAGCTGCTTTCAAGAGACCTATAAGGCCCTCAGTACATAATAGAAATAGGTAAGGGGATAGTGAATCCCCTTGCCTTAAACCTCTGCTAGGAATTATAGTATTAGTGGGCACACCATTAATCAACACTGAAAAAGATATTGATTTAACACACTTTATGATAAGCCACCAACACATTGTCTGTAATCAACCTCCTAGGTACAAAAGCACTTTGAGTGATAGATACAATGCAAGGTAATACACTCTTCAATCTATTTGTAACATTACATAAACTAATTGCGCGAAAATTAGCAACCATCAGTGGTATTTTTTCTTAGGAATAAGATATATGAAGGTGTGATTTAAAGCATTAGGAAACACACTTGGTATTCAGGGCTTTAAGTATAGTAGCAGTAACAACTTCACCTATGATATGCCAATATTTGTGGAAAAATCTTAAAGCCATATCATCTGGACCAGAAGCTTTTGTAGGATGATTTTGCACCATACCAAAGCTGTTTTGATTCCAAGTAACCAATTGCGCACTACAAGTATTTATCATTTGCATAATATCTTTCATATTACTACTGTCTTTCATATTACTACTGCTTGAACCCTCAGTCCATGAATCCTTAATGATTTGCTCACAAGCCTCCTCACCTACCCACATAGCTTCAAATCTAAACAGTCTCTTTCCTTGTCTCTTACGAAATCCACCCTCAGTATGCAACCATAATGGCACATGGTCTGAATAAGCAGCAGCTCCATGATAAACAGCTGCAGTTGGAAATATTGATCACATTGAATATTTGCTAGAAATCAATCCAACCTCTCACAAATTCTATTAGCAGCTTCTCTTCTATTGCACCACATAAATTTCATACAAACCCAAGATCTCTTAAAGTACGGTCATTGAGGACAACTCTAAACTCAACCATTTGTTTCTCTAGCCTATCCCTCCCTCCCCATTTCTCAATGGGATCTAATATTTCATTAAAATTTCTAAATACTAACCATGTCAGCATGTCAGCCCAATCAAACGAGATAGTGATCTAATTAAATTTCATGTTTCTATGCTACAAGCTGTATTAGGATGACCATAGACACCTGTTACAAACCAATCCTTTGTCACTTAATTACCAAACTTCTATCATGCCAATGTCTATGTCCTCTCCAACTTTGTCAGCTTCAACTTATCTTAATTTCTAAGGCTCTCTCTATCTATCTCTCTCCAATTGTAGCTATTGAGAACATCTGGATGGCCAAGAATGCAGTTATATATGCATGCTAATGATTAGCCGGATGCCGTTAAGCTTGTCATTAATCAAACTTGAAAGTAATACTAGAACTATTGTTTAGTTTGGAACTATAGAAGAGTGGCCCACCATCATCAAAATGGTCACCACCACTGGTGCATCAGTGATGTGTTACAACCATGACATGCTAATTTGTCACCATACGCACTTAGATATAAAAACAATCACCAGTACTCCATCTCTCACTGTTTACGAAGTTGCTACGGTAGTCTCTATCTTAACATAGATGGATTCGAAACCCAAAAATTAAAACCAACCAAAAGGTTATGAAAGAAATCTTATTGCAAGTTCGACAAGATCAGGGGAGTGGACCCCGTTGACACAGCTTAGGATGAATGCAAGATAGGGTCACTTTGAGCATCCAAATATAGAAGGTATCGTAGATAATGTTCACATGCACTTCGATCTGTTGAACTCAACAAGAAATAATGATTAGGTATCTATCCATAACGTAGCAGATCTATTAATCTTCTAGTTCTTCTACATACAGAAAACTTCGTGCAACCCCTTGTGCATGCCTGCTGATGTGGCTTGTTTTATATTATTAAAAAAAGGCAACAAAGAGGATTTTGGCATTTTGCACGTTGATTGAAAAGTGCCGGAAAGCTAAAAAAATTTAAAATCCCCACCCTACGTTTTCCCCTCATTTCTTTCCCTCCAGCCATCATTTCTTTCCCCTCCCCCCCTCTCTCCCCAATCCGTCTTCTTCCTTAAGCCTCCGTCGTGCACAGCCAGTTGCCAACGGCCCCACCACGCCACCGCCACCTCACCTCGACGGCCACCCCCTCCTTCTCCACTGATCAGTTTGATTCACAAGCAAGCAAGGTAGACTCTGCGTTGCAGTTTCTGTGTCGTCTCCTTGTTCTTCTACTGTATCTACTTATAGGGTTTTAAGCCTCTTCAATTTGTTGGTGATTTTGTGGTGTTTTTTAAATTCAATTTTCCTACCTTCATAGTTGGATACATTTCTACGAACTTTCATGCAAAGTAAGTTTCTTGGGCTGAGAGACAGCATGGTTAGGTAGTTAGGGTTTGGGGTTTTGTGGGTTATGCCACTATAAGCTTATTAATCAAACATACAATTTTTTTGGATTTCTTTTCGAGGACCTTTGGGATCTGAAAGATTTGTGGGTTCTATTTGTGGTTACATATGGTACCAACCTTTGGGAGTGTTTCCAAATTTGACCTAGTATTTCTATTTGATTAATATGTAGGTGTTAGATATAAATCCACAGGGAATATCGTCTATGCATTTTTTTTCCAAGAAAAAGCATAACCTTTTTACCAACCTTTGCGTTCATGTGCTTGGAATTGTATATTGTATTTTTCATCTGATTTTTCTATTGTTGAAAAAAGAAAATTATTGGTCGTCGTTTTGTAAGTGAGTGTATCTTTAGTGTTTTGGATTGGTTATTAGGTCTGCAAGTTGTGCTCTACTTGGTTTCTGAATTGTGAGTGATATGAGAAAAAATTAACTTATTTTTGGTCATCTTGGATCATGAGTATTCAATTTTTTGGTATCCAAAAAAAGGAAAAGCTTCATTTAACTGTGCCCTGTATTGATTTAGCTTCAAAAAATTTAATGCGGACTTTGGACTCTACGTTTCATTTTGTTGTGGGTAACTTTGATATAAAGCCATGGCTATGTTTGATACACTGCTTTGTATATTAGTGAGGTTCTTATTATTCTGATTTACTTGAGTCCTGAAAATTTGGTTTCCTATGGTCAATAATGGATTCAGATACATGCCTTCGTTGGAGCTAGGTGTTCTAAACTATAATTAATTATAGTTTACTTCAAGTCTAGGTTTATAGAAAGAAAATATAGTATCGTAGATGTGAACTCATATATATATGTTATAAGTAGATGCGTCTTCATATTTATAGTTTAGAAATAGAAAAGGGAATATGTCAATCTTTCTTGAATATATTTGTACAGCAAATAAGAGGAAAAGCTCTGCTTAAATGTGGTTTATTGTAACATGCGCAATTTAGTGTACTTTCCGCAGGTGCTGATCACGTTGTCTTCTTTTCTAATTAACATCTTAAATGCACTTGGCTTTGTTCTCAAAACAATAATTGGGTATGCAGGCACTTAGGATGATAGCTTATAGAAGTGCATGCAGTTCCTAGAGAAATTAGCAAGTAGGAAAATAGTTTTCAATTTTTCCCAAAAGATAATGAGATATATTCCTTGAATATCATGATGGTCAATCACATGCTTGAATATGAGACCTAGATGGAGCTTATTGGTGAAATGATATTGGTTCATATAGTTCATGATGTATGAACCAATATGCCATGCTCTAATCTCTTGCAGACTACAGCAGTACAAATTTGTTGGGTACTTGATGTAAGCTATGCAGTTCATAGATTCCTGTATGAACTCCCTGTTTTTGTTTTTGTAAACTTGTATCATTTTTAATGTATGCCATGCTCTAATCTCTTGCAGACTACAGCAGTACACATTTGTTGAGATGAAAATCATAGATTATAATGCTCGAGAAGGAAGAAACACAGCAGAGGTGAGTCATTCGATTCAACCCTCATATTTAACTGTAACTCCTTGCCATGGTCCTTACTATTTACTCAATTGTCTATTAAACGAGTTTTTAATTGAGAATATGAATGAAACACCTTCACTGAATAAGCATATTTGGTTTATCCAGGAATAAGCACCTTCACTTGGTGTGATGATTATGAGCACCCTTTCACTCTCTCACTTGTGGTGGATAATTAAACACCATGGAATTACAACAAAAGCCGTTCGGGAAAACTTCTTTAGTTCTTACTCTTGTTCTTAGAGTTTTTAGCATCATCCTGACCTTGGACTTTAGTCTATGCATCTACTTATTTGCTCATAGAAAATGAGTTGGCATGTTGTTTAGACAACATTTTACCATTATGTATGGTTTACTTAAAACTTTGAGGAATCCTATGGTCTTCTATAGTACTTATGTTCAACATGTGGAACAACTTTTATTGCTCATTTTTCATATTTATAATGTTGATCACTTGACCCACTCTGGTTGTGCTGGGTTACTGAGAAATTGAGGAAGACAATAAGAGTCCCCCATGTGACAAACTAATAGGGCCATGTAAGTTTGCTTGCAGGCTTTTCTGTAGTGTGCTAAACCTTATGTTGGATTTGTTGTTTCCTTCTATATAAAATGCTCCATTCAGCTTATTTTTACCTTGGCTCATCATGCACTTTGAATGCTAGCAAGGGGAGCTTTATCAACCTATAAAGCCTCATGATTGTTTTTGGAGCATAGGTATGTTATCATTAAATACCTGCATGAACTAGTTGAAGCTTAAAATTTGATTAGTCTACTCAAAACAAATAGCAAGTTGATTAAGTTCATGAATGGAAGACATTAGTGGAAGTTCTTACTATTACCATACAAAAATGCCAAATATATGGTTAAATCAATCTTATAAATTCTGTAGATATTTGTGTGTTTGGGCAGAGTTTGGTAGTCCATTGTTTTTATCAACAGCCATGAATGAAGTCTCCGATTAGGTTATTGAGATTGATGTGCTAAAACCTATGATTCAAGGTTATGAACCATGGTTTGCAAAAGTGTTGTAATGGGGTGTCTAAAATTTGTTGTAATCAGTTGTACGAGAACTTGTCACTTGGTATGATGATTGTGAGAACCCTTTCACTCTCTTTCTTGTTTGGGTGTTTTTTGATTTAGTAGTTTGCGCATGTATTGAGTGGAGCTAGGTAATGTGAAAATAGAAAAGATGTGGGAATCGAATTTAGAAATTTATAGCGAATATAATTTGGATGTGCATGTGCATTATATTTTTTATAGGCCCTGTTTTGTGCATTTTTTTTAATTTTCTGAAACATCACTTTCAGCGAGTTAAGTTCGCCGGAAATAATCTTTTCTCCATGTTAACTTATTTGTAGCGACATAAAATCACCGCAAATACTCTTTTGCAGTGATAATGACTCGCTGGAAAATATAAAATCATTGCAATTATTATAGTTGTGGTGAATTTAACTGCCGCAAAAAATATTATTAACGGTGATTTCTGAATACGCTGCAAATAATATAAAGATATTTGCGGCGACTTTTGCGTATTAGCGACGATATAAAACGTTGCAAATACTTTTTTACAGCGATAAAAGCTTAAATATGAACGTTGTTTGTGACGCAATTTACAATTTTAGCAACCAAAAAAATCGCTGCAAATAAATATTTTTCGAGATGATTTTTGGGTTTCGTTGGTTAAACTTTTAAGTGAGTAAACAATTGCGACGAATGTGCGGCACAGCATAAGTCGCTGCAAAAGATTATTTGCAGCGATTTTGAGGTTATTTGCGGTGATTTTAAGTGCTGCAAAAGACCTTATTTCTGGTAGTGTTCCCAGATATAGGTTGACGTGTTGGCGGTCATAGACATTACCATAACAGTGGCATCTTCGGATTATGGTGGCGAGCTCAAGCACCATAGGGACCGGATCGTGGAATGGCTTTATGTGGCGACCTCACCAGTGCAACCTCGATGTTGAAACTGTGACGACGTAAGCAATTTGCAGCCTAATAATCGTCATGAGGCAAAGACTCTGGCGGGGAATGATAGAGGCAGCCACGAAGGGAAATGATGGTCACCGATGACAGCGCAGCTGTAGAAGGCGAGGATGTCGGAGATTTGGATCCCATATTGTGTTTGTTGCATTATTTTCTTTTTTTTTTTCAACAGGAGCTTTCCTGGCATCTCATTCTCTGTTGCATTTCAACTCATGGAAGAAAATATTTTTCTCAGTTCTCAAACAGATTATCCAACACTCAAAAGATCAATACATATTTGTTCAAGACTTACATCAATATGTCTGGAACACTCACCAAAAAGCTAAGCATGATTCCCACTTTAATAAGTGGCAATCAAAATCATCATCATATTGGATGGAAAATTTTGGGAAGCATCAAGAGAGAGAGAGAGAGAGAGAGAGAGAGAGACCTAACAATATATAAAAATGCAGCTTTGGGCAACGGTTGAAGCATCAACACTGCCCACAAAGGATTTATCTTCACCCATAAAAGCGAGAAGACTGAGGCCAACAACACTGACCACAGAACAACAATGGTTGGAGCCTAGTTTTGGCGACCCATGAGATCCTTTAGGAAGGGGTAAAGATGGAGAATGACCCAGAAGGAAGATAAAATCTTGCAAAAAATCTGTAGTTAGGATTTTAAACCCCAGAAAAATCCACCAAATTTTTGAACACCAAAATGCAAATAGAAGAACGTGGAGGAGATGAAGGCTTTTTTCAAAACGCATCGTTTCACAAAAACAACAAACACACCGTTTTGAAAAAAATATTCCTCCCTACCCTCACAAAATAAATATTCCATGTCATATATGAAACGGGGCATTTCATTTATGACATGGAATGCCAATACTTATTTGTCCACAAGGTCAAGGTGTACACAAAATTGCATTCCTTTAGATTTTTTCTAATCTTCCCCATTGATCATTTTCATGTATCATTAATTACATATATATATATATAACAACAGTCATTTCATTTTTAGAAAGAAAAACTCCACATTCTCTATAGAAAAGCTATTCATTCTTTCCGACTGTTTCCACTGGAGAGGAGGATGGGAGCCTTGCCTCCTCTCAGTTCCTTTTTCAATATCGATTTGTGTATATGTTTTTATACTAGTTTTTTTTTATCTTTCCTTTACACCGATTCGATTTTGGTCGGATCTACTGCATTCCGACAATCGAATATCGACACGCGCCACACCATGTAACTCCTCAACTGCCGATCTACTGAGAGAAAGTAGAATCATAGCGAAAATCTAGGCGCATAGCACTCATGTGTGCGTTGCCGCCACTCTCCATTGCGCCATAATTCGTTTGTCCACTAAACGTACTGCACCAGTAGATTCTTCACCTCAAGATCTTCAAAATTTGCCCCACCCCATCTCACAATCGCCGGGATGTGGTCTCCATATGCCACCACATGTGTGCGTGAAGAAACTTGGCCTTCTGCAGTCTAGCCCATCTGATGTCGGTCCTCCTAATCTATGTTGATGACATTTTAGTAACAGGAAATCAGATGTCTGCTATTACAACTCTTGTCAATTGCTTACGACAGCACCTTGTGCTCAATGATCTCGGGTTCTTCAATTTCTTCTAGGGTATCAATACTACTCGAACAAGTGCAGGTCTCCATCTCTCTCAGTCCAAATACATATTTGAAATGTTGGATAGCACTAAACTGTTAGGTGCCAAACCTGCTAAAACTCCTCCCCTAGTTGGCTCCAAGTTATCTTAATATGATGGGGATCCACTCTCCAATCCATCTAAGTATCGCTATTTTGTGGGATCTCTTCAATATTGCACTTTAACTTAACCCAACATCACCTTTCCTATTAACCAGATGTGCCAATTCATGCACAACCCAACTACAGTCTAATGGACAACCACCAAGCGAGTGCTTTGCCATCTTAAAGGCTTAACCCACCATGGTATTTTCTTTGGCAAAGGTCCTCTTCACCTAAATGCTTATAGTGATTCTGATTGGGCAGAGAATTTAGATGATCGTTGTTTTGTTATTGGGTATGCTGTCTACCTTGGCTCTTCTCTCATCAACTAGTAGGGCTAAAAAAAAATCGACAAACCGGACTGAACCGGACCGGACTGGTATGTTTGGTCCAGTGTAAAACTGGTTCGGTCTTGGACTAGTTCAGGTTTTGCTTTTTTTTTTTAAACACCGTACCCGAGCGGTTTACATATATATTTTTTATTTTTATATTATATATAAAATAGTTTTATATGATTTTTTATATTATATATGATTTTTATATTATATTAAATATATTATATGCTAAATTGCTAATTAATATAATGTGAAAATTTAAAATCTTATTATTCATGTATTCTAATAATATAAAATTAATATAACATTTGATATAACAAAGAAATTTTAATTTTATAACATAAAATTACTATAACATAAAATCTTAATCTTAAAATGAACATTAATATTAAATTATTAATATAAACCTACTTTTGATATGTATATATATTATATCAAGGATAAATACATTTTATGGCATAATAAATTATAATATATATTCTTTATGATAAATACATTTCTACACATTTGATCATATACACTCATATAAAAAATGTAGAGAGTATTATAGTATAGTTAAATTCAATACTATACTAGTATGTATTAATTAATATAAATTATTGTAAAATAATGTACGTATACTACAATATAAATAGAGTAATAGTTTTAGTATATGTAACTATAATATTATCACTAACATATATGATAAAATGATTCTTAGAAATAATGTACGTATATTATAATAGTTTTACTACAATTCTTATTTTTTGTTGCAAATCATTTTTATATCTAGACATTTTTTTTTTAATTTATTGGTTTGTTGTTCCAAGTTCGACTTCCTAAGTGCTCGACCTTGCTAGTACATTGAGAAAATCGATAAAATTGGACCACAACTGGTAAAGCCAGAAGTACTGGTTTCGAGAATGAATTAGTCCGGTATCGATTCTTCAATTCTCAAAACCAATGTATACTGGTTCGATCCTAAAATACGTCCAAAACTGGACCGGTAACACCCCTATCAACTGGAGTGCAAAGAAACAGTCAGTCATCCCCAAGTCCATTACCGAGGGTGAATATAGAGCCTTGGCTCTTGGCTCTTGTCACTGCTGACTTGTTCTGGCCTGCATGTTGTTTCAAGAACTACAAATCCCACTTTTCCACAACTCCTACAATATGGTGTGACAACCTCTGTGCACTTTCCTTAGCTTCCAATCCATTGTTCCATAGAGGTGGACTACCACTTCGTTAGGGCAAAAAACCATTCACAAAGATGTCACAATTAAGTACATTCCCACACCTGACAAATTGCTGATATCTTTACCTAAGGGCTCACCTCTGCTAGACTTCTGCTTCAATCCAAGCTGCATGTGTGTCCTTCTCCCATCAGCTTGTAGGGGGATGTTAAAGACCAAGTTACAACTGCTCAAAGCATGAAAGGAAAGTCAATTATTCCTTGCAAATACCTCAATCATATTCCTCAATCTCAGCCTCACTTTGTCACTAATTTAGGCAACACATCAGGAGCAGATCAAGTTGTTAGGAGAGGTCCGTGGGGTCCCACCTGGGCGGGCCAGTGGCCCTATCCGTTGGATGCAGTGGGCAAGGGGCGGGATGAGGTTGGGTCTCGTTTGCTTTCCCCGCACCCCGAATATTTTATATTAATAAAAAACTTATACTTATAGTAAAACGACGTCGTTTTGGGGATACCCTAAAACAACGACGCTTTACTATAAGACTAAAATCCCCCTGAGTCTTACCCTAAAATCATTCTCAATTTCTTCACACACACACACACACACACACTTTCTCTCTCTCTCTCTCTCTCTTTCTTTCTCTCTCTCTCGCAACCCTGCTGCTTCTCCTCTCCTATCTTCTTTCTCAGTTTCTCTCCCTCCACAGTTTCTTCTTTCTCTCATTCTCCTCCTCCTCTTCCTATTTTTTAGTTTTTGACTTTTCTTTTCTACATCTTGAAGCGTGGCGGTGGAACCTTTACTTAGACTTGGTCTTGTTGTGGAAGTAATTTTAATTTTTTTTCTCCGTGTTTTACAATATGTACTTTGTAATTTGTTGGATTCATTTGTGGATTTTAGGGATGGATTTGTAGATTTGATGTTGTTTTTCAGTTGTTTTGGATCTTTTCGATTATTTTCCAATGTGGATGGGCAATGATGGCGAGGGACGGACAGACCAGGGGGCCAATTTGCCCCTCGAGATGCGGAAGGGGCACCTCGACCTAGAGGTGACAATATGTGACATAATCCATAACCCAACACGAACATGACAAGATAAAAGCGGGTTTGAGTTTGGCCTTAACGGGTTTGGATAAAAATGGGTTGACCCGTTAAAACATGATTACTTAACAGGTCACTAATGGGTCAACCCGTTATGACCCGTTAAGAAAGTTAAATTTACATTTATATCATATTTGTGATTGTACATTAATATTTTACAATGTGTGCTTATCATATTTGGGATTATAACTTTAATATTATTACAATGTATGTTTCATATTTGTGTAATTGTGTGTTTATCATATTTGGTACTGTTGAAATTTTAATGTTGGTATTTTTATTGTTTGGATTGTAATTTTAGACTTATAATTAGTTTTTTTTTTAATTTTTAATAGATATTTTTTATATTTTTATATTTATATAAAATCAATTAGGTCAAATGGATTGAAACGGGCCTCTTCAACCCATTAACGTAAATAGGTTAGAACGGGTCGAGTCGGGTTGAGTCGTATTGTATCGTGTTAATCTATTTCGTATTCAGTAATGGGTCAAAACGGGTTGTGTCATGTCAACCCGTTATCTTGATGGGTTGTGTTAGAGTTTGAGATTTTGATACGAAATTCTAAACGGGTCATGTTCGGGTTGAATCATTAAATATAATATACATGTATTGATACGACATGAACACGACCCGTTAACATAATTTGACACGTCTACCTCGACCTCAGAATGCAGGGCTGAATTTTGAGGGGACAAACCCCACCCCCACTCATGCGGGGCGGGGTGGGGTGCAGGCACCCCTACAAGCGAAAGATTTTGTGTAATCAACATTACCTAGTTATACATAATCAATATTGTATCCCTCACACTGTAATATAAATAGATGTCTAAATAGATATTTTGCAGTGTGGAGGTACGTCATTCATATTAACTTATAAATATAATTTTTCTTTCTATTTATATTGTAGATACTTGTACCATTTAACAAAAAATTGAGTTTTTTTATATTTAAACATCTTTTTATTTTTCATTCATATTCACAAAATTTAATATAAAATATAACTAATTAAAAAAAATTAGTATTCCATTTCTACACAAATCTTAACCAAATTATACAAAGAAGTGTATATTTTATAATAAATAAATAAATAACTTACAATTTGATAGATCAATTAGATGACATCAATATATAAACTTTCATGGACAAAGGACAGCAGTTTCTACGATCTTTGCAGAGGATGGGTGGTTCGTAGAATATTTTGTTAGATTTTAGTCGACGGACACGTAAAGACCGTGGGGGACCATTTACGTGGCGCGTCTTCGCAGCATAATCATACGGATAAACATACACCATTCTCTTTCTGTTTCTCTCCGCTTCAATCATTTTAAAAACCTCTCTCTCTCTCTCTCTCTCTCTCTCTCTCTCTCTCCTTTCCTTTCTTTCTACTTAACCCCACCTTTTCTATTCACTTACTTTACCCACTCTCTTTCTTTCCGCTCACGTCATAGGCACCTGGTGCGCACTGCGCACCTTCTCCTCCTCCTCCGTCCGAATCTTTCGTCCCGAGGAGCTCTAGATCTCCATCTCAAGTTCCTTTTGTTCTATGATGCTCATGCTCCGGGTTCAAGTGGCCATGGCGACGGCCGCTCGGCATTCGATGTTTCTGTTGACGGCGTGGCTGATGGTTCGGAATGCTGGGGCGGTGGCTACGGCCACGTCCTCTTTGTCTTCGAGGCTGGTCCACCGGTTCTCAGACGAAGTGAAGGAGCTTAGGGTTTGGGGAAACGGTAGTGCGAATGGGTCGTCGTGGCCGGACCGGAAGGGGAGCATTGAGTACTATCAGATGCTACTGAGCAGTGACTTCCGGAGGCAGAACATGAAGCTCGGAGCTCAGTACCAGCTTATGTTTCCATCCCAAGGGAGCAAAACGATGTCGTTCGGAAATGACTTCGGATGGTTCGCTTTTTAAAATTTAGATTTTATTTTTGCCTTTTTTAAATTTCTTGTTTGACTCTATCGGTCTGCACAAGTATCAAAAATTTCAAACAAGATCAAGAATTCAGAGCTTACGAAAAAAACCCATATAAAAGATACGTTGAATTGTGCTTTACTGTTAGCCAAACATCTTAATGTGTTTTTTTTTTTTTTCTCCTATTTTGTATTTGTAGGTTACATTACACGTGGATTGATATTGGCACACCGAACGTTTCGTTTCTTGTTGCATTGGATGCTGGGAGCGATCTACTTTGGGTTCCATGCGATTGCGTACAATGTGCTCCCCTATCTGCCGGTTACTATAGCAATTTGGTATGCCAACTTTGCTCCACTTATTATTGCTTATTTTTGTGAGTATTTTGTTATACTTCTGGTATAGTAGACCATACTAGCTTAGGATCTCCCTGCTTAATTTCTACGCCCTGGCTACTTTCCTACTGGGTGCAATTTACAGATCTTTTCGTGATACATCATCTTTTTGTGCTAGAAAATATGTATGGAAGAAACTTATATCGATGCTATACATTAAGGATTCATAGGAAAGGGAATTATATTTGAACCGTCAAATGTTAGAATATCTCATACCGAGCTGCCTAAAAAGCTGTATGCTACGCTTTATTGGGCGCTATTGTTATCCATCTGAAGACCCAATTGAGGCGAATTTGTCCGCCGTGAGTCATCAGTTCATGGATAAGCCTAAATCAATTCCCAATGTTTGTGCAGTGAACGTCTGCATCATTAATGGCATGCAATCTGTTTTTTTTTTTTTTTTGTCAAAAGACCAACTTCTTAATAGGTGGTTATTTAATGGATAAATAGGACAAGTACAAACCCTAAAAGTTTTAAAAAATCAGATGCTTGTACAGCTGAAGATGGCCTCATGATTGGTGGTCATTAGGGGTGGGTTGGGGGAGGGCCCATCCAAAAGCTCTGGGTGTATATGTTTCAGCCAAGTAGTGCAGTCCCTATTGAGACTTGATAACAGGTTTAGCACTTATTTCCAATAATTGATTGGCAGGTGCTCCCTCGTATACGGGGCATCTATTATGCAGGATAGAGATCTGAATGAGTACAATCCATCTGGTTCAAGCACCAGCAAGCATCTATCTTGCAGCCATCAGTTATGTGAATCAGGTCCAAACTGCAAAGGTCCCAAGCAGTCGTGTCCTTACACTATAAATTACTTCGCAGAAAACACATCAAGTTCTGGATTGCTAGTTGAGGACGTGTTGCATCTTGCATCAGGCGGTGACAATGCATCAAAAAATCTTGTTCATGCTCCAGTCATTATAGGGTGTGCTTTATTATTCTTCCAGTCTAATTTTATATCTGTGTTTCTTAGCTTGACCTTTTGGTGGTTTCCTGAGTACGGGATTAATTCCCACCATCTATTTTCTGAAAACAGGTGTGGTATGAAACAAAGTGGTGGTTACTTGGATGGTGTGGCTCCTGATGGTCTCATGGGTCTGGGACTTGGAGAGCTAGCTGTTCCTAGTATTCTTGCTAAAGCAGGATTGGTCCGGAACTCTTTCTCAATGTGTTTCAATGAGGACGATTCTGGGAGGATATTTTTTGGGGACATGGGACCAGCCACACAACAGTCTACTTCATTCTTACCTTTAGATGGAATATAGTAGGGATTTCTTTCTGTTTTTTAATATTTTCATGTTTTGTACAATGCCAATTAATATATATATTATTGAATATATGTACTCATATTCTGACTCCTCGATTGTGATAGTCATGATTAACTCAATGTTTTCATTCAGTAAAACCTACATTGTTGGGGTGGAGGCTTGTTGCATTGGAAACTCTTGCCTTAAGCAGACAAACTTCAGGGCACTGATTGATAGTGGAACATCATTTACATTTCTTCCAGATGAAGTCTATGAAAAATTAACAAAGGAGGTAGTTATTTTTATTCTAAACAATGGAATGTATTCTCATTACCAAGGTCTAATGCAACTTTCACTTATAGTTTGACAGACATGTAAATGCTACAAGGTCTAGCTATGAAGGATCTCCTTGGAAGTATTGCTATAAGTCCAGGTGATTTTTTTAGAGAATAGAAAACAACCATCCTCTCTTTCTCTCCCCCTCCCACTGCGAGTATGTTTTGTATATGCCATGCATGTCTGTGTCATGCTGATGATCAGGTGGTTTTTTATGTGAAACAGTTCACAAGAGTTGTCTGAGGTTCCCTCTCTGACACTGGTTTTCCCATTAAACAACAGCTTTGTGGTCCATAACCCCGTTTTCATTATCTACGGCGATCAGGTGAGTATGTGAAAAATTTACTAATCTCAGGGCAGATATTGACAATTACACACATTACTATTTATAACCATCAGAAGATATTTCATTCTAAGCTGGACTAAACACCTGGATTGAGGGCTACATCCTCAACTCAAAGTCAAATCTCATAAGCCAATTAGTCTTATGTGAAAGAAAATAATTTTAGCCATAGGGAAAATCAACCAGAGTCATGTTATCAAAAGTGGTGTGGTAATACTGTCTGTCAGTCAAAACAATTACCTGTTATCACGCGGGAGTATGAAATTGGCTAGTACTTTATGAAACACTTGCAATGTAACCATTCTGTGATGTTTTTATAGGAGGTTATGATCTTTGTACTCGGTGACTTTGAAAGAGCATAGCGGACTAGAAAAGAAGTTTAATCAATTATATCTTTATGTGATGCTTAAAATGTAGTCATTATATGAACGGGGATTTTAATAGTGAAGGATCTAAAATTGTGACTTTTTGGTCAGGGAGTTCTTGGTTTTTGTTTAGCCATACAGCCAGCAGATGGAGACATTGGAACAATTGGACGTAAGTATGCAACATTATATGGTTGCAAGTGTCGTTTTATCTATTTATGCAACATCCCCAACACACAAATTTTCCTCATTTTGTCTTCATGTAAAAAGAAAATCCTTCGAATGCAGAGAACTTCATGACCGGACACCGGATGGTATTTGATCGGGAAAGTTTGAAGTTAGCCTGGTCACGCTCAAATTGTGAGTTCTCTCGTCTTTCGATATATTTTAAGAGTGTTCCTGCATCCTTCCCAAGTTGAATGTCCCTTGTGAGTGGATTCCCTTGTCCAATGTGTTGAAACCAGTCATTTCACATGGAATTAAGATGCCAACAGCTACTTGTTTTCCTTGATGTTAAACTTCTGTTTTATATATTTTGGAGATGGTTTTAAGTTGGTTTAAGAAACTGAATTGCGATTCTAGTAGGAAATGAAGCTGCGGCTCTGCTGTGTTGCTTCGTCTCTGTTGATGAGGACTAATCAATTTGCATGTGTAGGTCAAGATCTCAGTGATGGTAAGAGAATGCCCCTTGCTTCTCCAAGTGGCACGCCATTGAATCCATTGCCAACCAATGAGCAACAGAGCAGCCCTGGTGGACATGCAGTTGCTCCTGCTGTTGCTGGAAGAGCTCCTTCCAAACCATCAGCTGCCTCAAGTCGGCCCATTGCCTCTAGGTTCTGTTTGCTAAGATTGTTGCCCGAGCTGCTTCTACTTTTCAATATAATTTCAGTTTTTAAAGCAGATACTGGCATCCTCTAATTGTTCATTATTATTTAGGTAGTCTTTACATGTAAATCCTGGGTAATTCCTTCCTCCTCACTTTCTCAGTTTCTATTTTCTCCCGTTACCTTTTTTTTGTTCCTTTCTTTCTCCCCAAATATATAAATTTGTAGCTGTTGTGTCATCCAATGCCAGCAATTTTTATCTTGTGGGTCATTGGATTAGTCGGGGCTTATGGGACATCTCCTGTATTTCTTTGTTGCTAAAACTACTCTTTTTATGTTATTGGAAGTGTTAAGCCTCTGTTGCCATCATTTCCTATGGTCCAAGTTGTTTCGTTTTGTTGGCCTCTTTAATAATGTAAAAAATCTAATGTTATAAGATATTGGATGGCTTCTGCTTAGCAAATTTTGTTTGCGTCTGTTCTTCACTTCTTTGGGTGCCAATAATTTCTTGTAAGAACAAAGGGGAAAATCCTCATTGTTTTGGCAAATTAATGGAAAAAAAGAAAGAAAGGAGGGTTAATTTGGTGTAACACCATCAACGATCGGTGGTGACCAGTCTAGGAAGTTAAGCACGTTTGGTCTCTGGCGTGCATGGGAAAGCTGAAATACAGAGCACTGTTATAAAATCTCATTCGTAATTATTTTCTTCTCGGTTTTAGTAGTCTTTTGCTCACTGTCTCTGATTCCGACGTACGCAGGTTTCCTGTGTTTTTCCTTGGGTTATAAGTTAATCTTTTTGATAAAAGAATCCGAAAGACAGCTGGGTTACAAGGAATCTGTTGGACGTCGAAACTGTGGTCGTATAGGTGTTTTATGTTGTCGTTATATTATACAAGCTAGTGCAATTTTCGTAGCAAAGAAATGAATTATTTTTTATGTGCATTGTCCCACCAGTAGTGCAATCATGTCATAAACTATTCGACGGGAGCTATTACAGGCTGACTATAATTTGAAGTGGTTTTGACCTCCCACAAATCAAAATTTTCCCGTTGATGAGCTGTTTGTTTTTGTCCCCTCTTCTCTTCTCTTGTTATTTTTATTTTTTTTTTAAATTTTATATATGTCCCCTTATCGGAGGATATAATGTGTTTCGGCTCAGACAGATAGAGAGAGAATTAAACATTCACTCGTTATTCATTGATACTACAGATTCCAGAAATTTCACATAAAATTTCTAGCTAATTGCCAGAAATGTGAAGCAAAAATATTCCGATTAGTCATCTGCTCCCTTGTTATTTCTTGTGGTCAAGAAAGAGGTAGGTGTCAAATTAAAATATGTGAACTTTTAATGGAACTAATAAAATAATGAGGCTTGCTAGGTACAAGCTGTTTGATGCACCAAACCGTGTATCAACACGCACATAGTTTTTTTTTTTTTTTTTTAATTGAAAAACAAAATAAAAGAAAAAAAAAATTTAAGAGAAGATCAATAAGATCATTTATTTCATTAAAATTATTTTCGTCTTCAATTCGTACCATTTCATTAAACGGATGTCTTATATTTAACATCAATACTTAATTTAGCATGCGAAATCGTTTGCAAGAAGACTTTTCCATCCATCCAAAAAATAGACAATCACCAAGTTGTTTTGGTCCATGCATACCAACCCAGTACCTGAGATAAACCCTTGCTGTTCTTAGGTAAAGAACTAATTTGGTCATGATCGCTTTGTAATATGGTACTTCAACGTCGTAAATGTTCATTATACACACGTCATGTGCATGCTCACGTCCATAGTATATATTGTTACGTGCTGCATGCCGCGCCGCAGCCAAATCTGTCGAACGTACCCCAAGCTTTTATCTCTAGATCTTGATATATAATTACTTTATTAATGTTAAAAATATTTAAACATTTCTAATTTGGAGTTACGTATAAGTACGTACGTAGTGGGTGATTAGGAAGGTTTTGGACATAACGTGAATGAGGACAAGGAAGAGGGGGAAGATGAACAATTATTGGGTTGGAATTTGGAAAGAACAATATGCTGCATGCGCATGGTTCGACGCCTTTATATAGCGCCACCACCTTTTCTTCGTCTCCAAAAAGTTGCACCTTTTGATAATCGAAGGAGAATGCCAAAGCACTCCAAGCTAGAAACAAGCGCGCGTAAAAAAGTTATGGGTCCTGCCTTTTCACTTTAAGCTAGCTTTCCGCCCTTTGGACATTATGAATTTGAACTAATTAATTAGATCCATGTCCCCTTTGCTATTTGTAAATCATACATCTAGAAGTACTTGGCCGGCCGGGGACAATAGTTTCTGAAGACTAGAAAGAGAGTAATTCTACGTATAATCGTGAAATGCGTAAATATTGCGTAATCGTTTTGAAAAATAGTAGAGTTCACTATTAAAAAATTAATTTTTTTATGTAGATCTCATATTTTATTTATTTTAAAACGATTACGTAGCAGTTGCATAATTCACAATTACAAATAACTTTCCTATAGAGATATTATAAAACCCAATTCCTAAATGTTTCCTCCAGCACTACTGTTTAATTATATTCACTTTGCAGGACATATATCTTTGAGGCTGCGTACCATGCGTGCACTTACTTTCGGTTATCTTTAGATGTTGTTTGAATAGTGAATTGAGATGAAAGATGAAAGTTGAAAATTGAATAAAATATTATTTTTTAATATTATTATTGTTTTAAAATTTTAAAAAAATTATAATAATGAGATTAGATAAGAAGAAACATTCTTGTATCCAAACGTGGCCTTAGATTTTTTGTTTTTTAAGTTAATTTAAGTCCTGATCGGTACGAGTAGAAAAAATCAAGTATATTGCGGCCAACTGATAGTATTACTATGCTGAAAAGAAATCTGCAAAAATATTGTTTGCTAAATTTGAGAATTCTAATTAGCGAGAGGGAGATAAACACTAGGACTTGAGACCCTATATAATTATATGATCTATTACTGTCCTTCTAGATTTTTTTAACATGATTAAAGATGATCATTTTATAAATATTGTAGGACTTATTTTATATGTCTACATCTCTCAAATCACTTGATACCTCCAAATACGAATAAAAATTGATGATGAATACTTGAATTATCCTTCACCTAAACATCATTTCAGTAAGAGGATTTGAACTTCGAGTAATAATATGAGAACCATACGTACACACTTTGTCAATCGAGACAAGCAACCTCAAGGGATTAGTTTCTAAAAAATTAATTAATATAAATAATTTATCGAGTATTCTAGCACTCGCAACAAACCCACTTGACGACGGCCCCCAGTGCTAGCTTGATCTGTATATACTTTTGCATGATAGAAAATAAATATCTCTTTGGGTCTGCCAATTATTTTCAGCTACCTTTGGTTTCTGCATATATATAGAACTGCATGCATCTCATGTGAGTGTGTGCGTGCGTGTTTTTATATATATATATATAAATAATATATAACTATGGTTACCATTGATATATCATTGATCGACACTACTGCTAGCACCCACAACGCGGAAACAATGATCTTGGCTTGCACCTCCAATTATATATATTAATAATTAGCTTTGCTCAAATTAAACGTGAACAAGCTAGCTGGAGTACTTTTGTGGCATATATAAAATATATATCACGGTAAAAAAATTTAAGAAGTGCACCTTTCTTGGACTGAAATATTCGATTTGTTTAACTTTAAGCAATATATACGTCCAAGATCAATCGAACCTACTAGAAATGTATAACTTTTGGTTAAGATTGTGACGTTGATGAGAAGAACGTGATTTAATTAGGTGTTTCAGTCAGCTTCTCCATTAGAATAAAGTTGAAAAAGGAAAGCAGAAAGAAGCTGGAATAAAAGCGAAAAGAAAAAAGAAAGAGTTCGTGCATGCATGCTTGGCTGATCATCATGTTCAGGAAATAGATCATATGAATGTGATAAGGGCATCGCTTAATTAATGACAAGCTGTTTATGCATCTGACTATTGCGTGACATGATACCTAGCTAGCTGGGCTCAATGGTTATCATGATGCATCATGGTTTCATGTGCTTTTCTTCTATGACATAGAACCAAATTCTTCCACAAAATTTTGGTTATAATTGTTTTGAATTTCTTAATTTTATGCCCTCTAAATATGGATGCAACCACTTATATGCGTGCATGTAATTTTATTTTATAGCTGATATCATAGTCATATAAACTCTCGACAAGCGTTTTATTTTGTAATATAGCTCATGTGCGCTTCCTTGTGCATGATCACGATTAATTAACCGCATGAATGGTTAATCAACTATGCCAAAAACTTATAAACAAGTTTAAAGATACAATGCTCTAAGCTGGGATAGGAGACCCAAACAATCATTCCGAACCAACCAATACAAAAAAAAAAAAAAAAAAAAAAGGGATCTTGTAACAATGACTTGGCCCCCATGCATGCACCTATTCTCCACAAGGGGAAGCCGCCTATAGCAATTTTGATGCAGTCCGAATGCAGGACTGCGATACCACGGCTAAAGAAATTGTAGTGTATTATCCATATTAGGCCAGTATGTGGGATCCCTTGTATAAGTGATAATAGGCAATTAAGTAGTTCACCGGTTCATGAGGCCAGGTCAGGTGGTTGTTTTAATTACTACCATTATTTTATATGTGCGTATGCATGCATGTAATGTATGTATGTATATGTGCAAAGCCACTTATATAAATATATATATATATATATAGCTGTATGATGAGTTTGCATTAAGCAAACGACGAGCGTGACTTCACGAAATTGAATTTAGAATAATTGTTGGAATATATATAATATTTAAAGTATTATTGTTGTTTATTTTGAGATCTAAAATGATAACACGACAAAATAGATGGATGAAAAAGAGCTGGCTTTAAAATATACGTACCGAAAAAGGTGTGTTAATCGATCGGTGAGTATATAGTGAATGAGAAAAAAAAGGGCTCAACTCAACTCATTTTAAATAAACTAAACTAAATAATGATACATCAGTCAATCATAATTTATAAAAATTGAAAAAATTGGTGAGTGCATGCTATAGCTAGCTAGCTAGCTGTCGTTTGTATGAAATGCTCACCAAATTAAACTACTTGGGATTTTCAATTTATAATTATATATATATTCTTCTAAATTAAAAAAGAAATGACAAGGTATTACAATTTTGATAGTGGCTAATTAACCGCTAACGTTACAGACATGTAAAGGAAACATCCATCAATATATGGTGGTTGGGGGACAGTGCTCACACCAGGAACGTCCACATTAAGCGATTATTTAGTACTCTATATATATGTATATTTGCCTGATGCCCATTTGCTTTGCTCGATTTTCTCTTTGTAATTTTTTTAATCTCCCTTTAAAATAAGGGGAAAAAAAAAGTTGTTTCAAAGTGATAAAGAAAGGTGGGGCTGGGAGGAAGCATGGAAGCTTCCAACTTCGAAGTTTGAAATGAAGGAACGTACGCTGCAGGTTGGTGAAGTTTCCAGTATACTTTTAGCAGATGGATCTGTTCCACTTCAAGCTAGCTGTGCGCTTAACCTAAACGCATTGTGTTTTGTTCATGAAGGCATGTCCAACAATTATTATTATTTGAGAAAATAGAGAAATGATATTTGCATTGTGGACTATACAAACGTTGCGTAATTTTTATTTTTTTGAAAAAAAAAGTAAGGGATCCATATTAAAAAAAACAAATTTTTAATAGTAATTTTTATATTTTTTTTAAATAATTACGCGACACTTACACATTCTACGATTATGATATCATTTGTTGTAATCAAATAAATGACTGAAATCTATTTCCGATAGTTAAGTAGAAGTTGTGATCTCTTCATCAATCTATAGTTATTCGCAGTTCGTATCTAAAGTATATTTATAATGATCGGGTGCCTTAGATAGTGAAGTCTAATTTGTTTGGAAAAAGTTTTTATTCTAAAATTCTCATCTTATCTTATCCAATATCATTTTCAAACATCACTCAAATATAAATACTTTTAAACTAATCATTACAATATTTTCAAACTAATAATTATAATTTTTTCAAACTTTCAAACAAAAAATAAAAAATAATTCAAATTTTTCAAATTTTAAAATAAAAATAATATTAAAAATTTATATTTTAATAATATTTTATTTAAATTTTATTCCATCTCATCTCATATAAGTAATTAAACAAAGCGTAAAAGACTTTCAAAGAGTTTCAATTAATCAATGAATCTCATTATCTTTTAGTTGTTATCTGTATTTATAAATTTGTTGATGGTATTTTAGACGTTGTGTTAGGGCCAAAACAATATTTTTCAAAATGAATTAAAGAAATTATTTATAATCTTATGATTTTCAAAAAAAAGAAAAGAAAATTAAACTCAAAGTAAAGGTGACATGCGAAAGACAACGCTCCCGCCCGCTGACCAATTAAACCCAACCAACGCCAAAACAGCTCGCCTCTCGACAACAACAGCCAAAAAACAGGGGCTTCGAAGACAGCTCCACACGTAAAAAGGAAGCCAGCTCCTACTCGTCCACTCCTGCCATCTCTGCCGTTGGATCATGACACGCGTCAGCCTCCTGTGCTCAAGATTCTCGTTGTGCTACCTAGTTTGCCTTTCAGATTGCGACGTGGCAACTGCTTCAATTTCAAAAGGTACGCCTACTGTTGGGCAGCTTTTGTTTATTGGCGGGGTTTTTGCATGCGTCCCTCAATGCCTAATTTTTTTAAATTACCAAAACTTAAAAAAACGAAACTACTACAAAAATAAAAATAAAATGCGTTGATTGATGAATTATAAAGAGTGAAGTTTCAAACAAATAATGTTCGATTCAAAAGGACAAGGAAAATATATGAAATATGGGATATTTTAATAATTATTTATTGTTAAGATAATCTAAAGTGATGAGAATATCTCGTGATGATGCTCCGTTTCATGAATTAACATGTTGGCTATTGGTCCGATACAAAGTTTATTGGTAGATATCTATGAATCCTTGAGGAAGAAGAGTATGGTAACCCTTGTCAAAAAAAGAAAAGAAAAAAGAAGAGTATGGTAACCACATTCAAGGGAATTTCAAGAGATGAGATAGTTGTCCTGAGGCTAGCCATATAAATCGAACATCCTATATTTGAAATTAATTTTAAGAGTAATACTATTCATCATCTTAATTTTTATGATCTTTTCATTATCTTATGATGTAGTATATATTAAGTGATAAGAGATTATTTATTATATTTTATTTATGAATCTATCATTTAATACCACATCATGAGATGATCGAAGTTATAATGATGAATAAATTTTTCTAAAAAATTTTTATGATAACATGGACTCTCAAAATTACGGTATTTTATTTCAGACAATTGGTGGGGAGAAAAAAAAAAAAAACCCTAACCTATAGGGTCGAAGATTCATAAATATCTTAAATTCTTTCTTGCACCCTAAGCATAAGGTTTTTGTATTGGGATTGGGAACCCCAGGATTCAAAGACGACGGTCTCAGCAGAAAATATCAGGGTTTTATTAAAGTTTATGTTTACTGTTCTGTTCCGGGCCCACGACCTTTTCTCTGTTTGAATATAATTTAGAGCTTATATAAGCAGCAGGCCTGTGCAAAGAAAGACATCAGAGCGAGTAAAGAAGTTCAAGAAGACAGCAATCTTTAAAGCCTATTTATTTGTTTGTTAGAAGGCAAGGAAGGAATACACTATTAAGTCGGTTAGTTCTTTGCAGCTTCTCACGGCTCCGTCTTCTTTTCTATTATATCACCTTAAAGACATTCCCCATATTCAAAACCAGTCTGTGTTCTGTTGCCATCTCCTCCGTCACCAACTCTGTTTTTTTCATTCTCTTATTTTGTTTCTCAAAAACTTTCTGGGTTTTGTCTCTTTGATCTGTCGAGCTCGTGAAGCTTGTATTCAAGCTCTTGAGTTCATCTATCAAATTAAAGAGGCTTTTCTTCAAAGGGATTTTAAAACAGAAAATGGGAGTTGGAGGAACTTTGGAGTACTTGTCTGATTTGATGGCCAGTAGCCATAAACACAAGAAGAAGAAGCAATTGCAGACTGTGGAGCTGAAGGTCAGGATGGACTGTGATGGCTGTGAGCTTAAGGTCAAGAAAGCCCTCTCTTCGTTAAGTGGTACGTTGCATTTTTCCTTACAATTGTCCTTTTTTTGGTTCTCTCTTTCTTTTGCTTGTTACAAATGATAACAGACAGCAATATCTGATTAAAAAAAGAAATGCTATGCTTTGGCAGGAGTCAAATCAGTGGACATAAGCAGGAAACAACAGAAAGTGACTGTAACTGGATACGTTGAAGCAAGCAAGGTGCTGAAGAAGGCCAAGTCAACAGGGAAAAAGGCAGAGATTTGGCCTTACGTTCCTTACAACCTAGTGGCTCAGCCTTACATTGCTCAGGCTTATGACAAGAAGGCACCTCCTGGTTTTGTCAGGAATGTAGAGAACACTTCCAACACTGGCACTGTGACAAGATATGAAGATCCCTACATCAATATGTTCAGTGATGACAACCCCAATGCATGCTCCATTATGTAGCCAAATAAACAATTACCAGACCTTCCCTCTTGTCTACTTCTCCTCTTAGTACTCTTACCTATAAACCATTGTAATATTCCTATGTAGGGGTTTTCGTTTTATGTAAGAAGTGATGAGAAAATCTGTATGCTAATCCATGTTTTCATTTATTTTTCTTCTTCTATGGAGGGTAATCATGAGCAGAAACTATTCTGTAGTTTTGCAATTTCAAAGAGTGGTTTTTGTGAGCCTTGAAATGTGGAATGATTATTGGGGATTTGGTGGGATGCTGCGCGTTGAGTTGTTATGAGGCACCTATTGTATAGCTACACTGGGTTGTCGTTATCCATGATGTTATGGTTTCTCTTTTCTGCCGGGCATGACTTTGGCTTGTCCACAGCTGTAATTCACCTTAAAGCCAAGCGCAAGCTGGCTGCTATACGTAGGTAGTGGCCATGGATGCTTGCTCTATCTAGGTAGGGGTTATTTCATAAGACCAGAAAGAAAGCTGAATGGCACATAGAAAAGGACCCACCCTCACATGCCAAGGTCTTTGATGACACTCCAAGATACAGATTACATAGGCAATGAAGCACGAGAAAGATTAGCAGAGATTCTGAGTTACCAAAGCACAAATCGTATTGGGTATAAAACAAAAAGGTACAAATAATATTGTCAGTCAAAATGGCTTTTTGATTGCCAAGAAATTCTAAGGGCTGAACTGGGAATTTCAAAGCAGGTTTTTCAAAAGATCCCTTGGAGCTTGCTAGAATTCCGAAAAGATGATCCAGACCATCTGGCTTCTCGAGAGAGCTGAGGTAAAGAAAAGCATATCTTGAGCTACACGTAGAGGAAGAATCATCTTTACTTTCGTTTTCGCTTTTCTATTACCAGCAGCCGTCCTTTGATCCAGTGGAAACGTAAAGGGATGATATCAATCCCAAGAAGGGAGAGATTCACGTGCATTAATACCTCGAGTCTCAGAAAGCAAATCCACACTTTCTCCATCAATGAGCAATGAGGTTCAACTAATATAGAAATGCAATGGAATGGGCACTTTCTTCTAGTGCATTCCTACCCTGAAGACAATCTTTGATTCATAATTTCTTTAATCCCATATCGTGGTTAATAAAAATTGCAGCTCGTTTTTCTTTTTTAGTTTCTTTTTTCAATTTTAAAGATATTTCTGAATACAAATGAACTATCTACTTAAAAAAAAAAATAAAAAAAAAAATTAAACCCTCAATTGCTGCTCAATAACCGCTCTTTTATTTTTTATTTTATTTTTATTTTGTTTTATTTTTATTGCTGCTCAATAACCACTTTTTTTTCCTTTTTCTTTATTTTTTTAAAATTTTTCACTTTTGAAGATGTTTATGAATAGAGTGGTGCTACTCTCCCGCCTACAGGTGCTCATTCTTTGTGCCGTCTAGTGTAAATTGTATTTTTTTAAACATTTTTTAAAAATAAAAAAATACAAATACACTAATAGTCACTTCCTTAACCCTTAATAAAAATATTAAATGCATGAGCGGTCAAAATGAGGAAACAAATTGAGGTGGCATAATAGCATTAATGTGGGTTTTGGTATGGCTACAGTAAGATACTGAGATAATCTTAGATGATTTGAATTGACGTGTAAATATACAATATAAATAAATTGTAATATATGTTTGAATGTATAAAATATGTTGAGATTGTTTAAACATTTTATAAGAAATTAAAAATTAGTGAGTCTATTGATTTGAAATGAGTGAATCTCATCTTGACCTCCAACCATATCATTTTAGCAATGCCCTCAATGCCTACGCATTGCAGAAGAACTTACAGGAAGAGGAGCGCCAGATAGTCTGTTTCAAACTTAGACGGGTCATACATCATGCACTTCCCACAACGTTAAAGTCGTAAAGTTTTGAAAAGAATAATGTTTTTTTTTCTTTCGAGAGTGTACCGATTTGTTTTTTTCCTGTTAAAGAAATGTTTTTTTTAATAAATTTATGAATTTTTTTAAATATTTAAAATGATTTAAAAATAGTTTAAAAAAACATTTAAAAACAAAAGATTTTGCCTTATCGGGGTGGCCTAGCAGTTCTCTTTCGAAAATGGTACTAGTCAGAGACAAGACAAACACTCGTCAACTGCTGCAAAAATAAAAATTTGAAAACAACATCTTCTGCTGCCTTTATTTATTTATTTATTTATTTATTTATTGGAAGGGGGCTGGTGTTCGCTAGGGGTGTAACTAATTTAATTTAGTCCATTTTTTGATAAAATTTGGGATCAAATTGATGTGAACCAATTCTACATTTTTAAGAATCGATTTTGCATAAGTTATTCTTCTAAATCGGCTCTTTCGATTTTATCGGTTTCGGTTTGATTCGGATCGGTTTTCTGATTTTAATATACTATATATTATATTATATTATATATTTAATATATATTTAATATAGTATATTATAGTATATAATACTATAATGATACTATATTGTAGTATATTATAATATATATTATAATTGTATTATAGACTATAGTGATATATTATAATATATAATATAGTGATACATTATAGTATATTATAATATATAGTGATATAGTATTAGTATAACTATTAATACAACAAACTATAGAAATATAAGATTTTAAAATTTAATATTATATTAATTAGTAATTTATCATATGATACAAAACTATTTTATATATAATTATATATTATATATAAAAATTAAATACAATATAAAAAATTAAAATATATATATAAATCGGTCCGATTCAATTTTAGAAAAAGAAAAATGAGAATCGATTCGATTTTGACTAGTTTTAAAATAAAATAAAATCGGTACTGGACTTAACGAAACTCGGTATCAGACCAAACCCGATCCTGTCCGAGTTACTGGTTCACCTATTTTTTATTTTTACATCCCTAGTATTTGGGATAAAATCACATATACAGGTCATGTTGCAAGCAATGTGCCAGAGAGACATCGCTAGAAGAATTTCCACTGCAGATGGAGCTTGATACCAGTCCTACTTGGAAAAGAAAAAGCAGTCGGAAATCAGTTGGGGTAGAGCATTTCCATGGCTTCCTTAAACCTTCCAAATCTATAAATTGTAGGAAATAAATTTAACTTTTTGACAAAAGTATTTCTCCATCCGGTTTCTTATTTTAAGGAAATGTTTTAGGATGTAAACAGTGACTCTTTAAATATAGGGAGCCATTATTCACATCCATATTTGAGGTGTTATCATTCATCCATAAATCACTTTATATAAATATATATATATTTTTATTCTAATAAATAAAATAAATTATTCTTCCAATCATCTACACTTTCTCTTGTGTTCATATTTATTATAATTAAAATTTGAAAAAAATGTCAGCACTGAGATGATCCAATTATTTGTGAAAATATGATTTTTAAAAAGATATTATTATTACAAAAACACTGATTTTAAAAATATTATCATTTAGAGATATGAGTAGTTTAAAAAAATTGTTACAGATGAAAAATCGAAAATATAGGTACAACAAATAATGAAATGATTACAAAAATGTGAAAAAAATATGTTAAAATTTTTTTATTCCGATCATTCCCGGAAAGATAAAAAATGAGTAGTCAAAGATGTATAAAAAAAAAAAAAGTAGATAAAATAATAAAAAAAGATTATTTTAATAGATTAGAGAAAGAATAATGAATGAGATGTAGCAGATTTTTAAAAGATGAATAAAATTTACGAGAAAATTTTAAGAAGTTTGTTTTTAGCCAAATTATAAGAAAATTTACAGGGAAGCTAATGGGAATGGTGTTAGGCAGCTTGCCCTTTTGAGAAAGATGACTAGTGTCAGTCATGAGATTCTGCCATACAATTTGCTCTAAAGCAAGAAGCACTCCCCTGCCACTTTGAAAATCAATTCTATTTTACGTAATCAGGGAGAGGAAGCATATCAGTGCCGGTGTACAGTTAAAGCAAGTAGTGCTAACCGATTCTCTGTATTGTGCACTACCAGTCTTCATTTGAGATTGACTCCTTTGTTCTTTTACGAATATACATCTCATTTTTTACCTAGATCATGTTTAGTTCCAAAACTGTACAAGACATTAGCCTCATAAAAAACAAGTGCAGGGAGGATTGTTTTAACTAGGTCTCAGGCAGATGCGTGACTTCTGCAATTATGAACGACGCTACTTGATTCCCCTGTGCCATTTTGACAATGCAGATCCTAAAGGGAGGCCAATCTATTGCAGGTCTATGATCTGATTCTCAGGCTCTGTGTGCAGATGGTAAAGTTCATATCAGGTCTTGAATGTTCAGGTTACCATCTATCTAAACTTGTATCTTAGAATGAGATTTTCTCAGTTTAATTACCGTCTAGAATCTTTCTTATAAAAGGTTTCAATTCAGGATGGGCAAGAAACTCGCCTGAACTTCATGGGCTTCCCATCTGACAAAATTGGTATCATTAGAAGAGTTGCATTGGCAGGTATATTAATGCAGTCACCTATGCAAAGAGTAACATGGGTGTCGGTATAACCTGAGCACCTTACCAACAGAAGCATGTCATAATCATGATACAGTTAATCACACTCATGCAACTAAGGAGCTTTGAGATTTATCAAACCTTATCCATTATCCATTATTGCAATTTATCAAACCTGCTGGTTCTGGCCCATATGCTAATTCAGGAGGAATTTGAAGCTTACGTTATGATCTACCTGCTTTAGGCACAAATGACAATTATTTTTGTGCAAAAGAGAAACAACCCATAGAAACAGTTTACCTAAGAGTGTTTGAATTTCATATCTACATGCATTGGAGGTAACTCCTTCACCCCATAAAATTCCCTGGTCAAATCGAATCCCTTGGTGACTTGAAAACAAAATGGGAATATTGAAATCACCTTGATACATAAGGTTTGATTTTTCTGCAATTTTGATTGTTGTCTCTAATAATCAGGGAGAAGGTAGAACTACTAAGTGGGAGAAAACCTAAATTGAAACACTTGCGCATAGATGTCAACATGAGAGCTTAGTTAATAGCACTGTGGTTTTGTTTTTTGGCCACCACTATGTTGGTTTTCACAACTGTTGGCTCACCAGGTTTTCATACGGTCAATTTTGTGGACTCATGAGTCATGAGTGATGTCTTCTACTCGAAAACTTATGAAGAGCTGCAAGGACACGTGGAAACTATTTTTCAGCACTGCCTATGCATGGAGCTCGTTGCTGCTGTGAGATTAAGCTGCATAATCAATACCGATAAAGTGTAACAACTATAAGATGAATTAGCACAAGGTAACAGTGATACGAATTAAGAGGACAGAAAGAACTACATTTTGTCATGAACTCAATTTGTTAAACAGATTGTATGAAATGTAACAATCAGAATAACTTCAATGGATATAATGGCAACCAATGGTGTTAGACATATTCAAGTGCTTTGTAACAACAACGGCGAGCCTGTTTTGCATACCAAGTACACAGTATGAAAAATCGGTAGAGACATAAAATCGGCAGAGACATTTCTGAGGAAGAGACAAAAAATGGGTAGCATGAAAAGATACAATAGGCAAATAAGCTAATAAACAAAAAGAACTTGATTAACGAATATATTAGTTGTCCAGAAAGCATATAATGTGCCTCAACTTTCATGCACATGAAGTAGGTTTAAAAGCTTCAAGCATCATCGGTCATAGGCTGAGAAGTTAAGCAATTAGTAATGTGACAAATCTAATGATTGAAGAATGCACCTGAATTCATATCACTAATATCACATAGAGACACCTTTATCTGTAAGACTCTATGACATGCTGAAGTCATATCATGACCAGAACAGAGCTAAATGAGGGCTATAATTGCAGAACTAATCTCATGCTCTTAAGACTGACAAACATCTGTAGAAGTTTTGAACAGCAAGGCAAGGATAGAAATATCACTGCTTCGGCAACAAAACAAATGGGGTTTTCTGTTTAGAGGGTGCGTATTGAAGGTTTTCAGGTATTCATTCTAGATACCTGCGACCCCTGAATCTAGTAAGCATTTTTTATAGGGTAGAATGCACCAGCGACCCCTTAATTTCTATACCTGAAATGGTAACGAATTTTCTAACCGACTACTTTCATCTCCTGTGGTTAAGATTTAGGTCACTTTTTTCTCTTTACAGCAGTTACCTCACTTTAAGCTTTATACATTTTGAAAGCTTTTTGTTTCTTCTTCTTCACTTGGCTTTTGGAGTGATGAGAAGAGACTATAAGGCCATGTGCTATTTGTGAGCACCATCCCTTTTGTGTGTACTTGGGATTTGGTTCTGTATACCATTGTGCTGCCATTATAATCTCGCCACTTTGTCAACGAATACTTTCTCCTCATTGTCACCTGAGGATGTAAGTCGACACTCAATCTTTCATGTGTCTACGTTGGAATTATTTTGTTCTATTGTCTACTCCTATTTTGCTTCAATCCACTATAATCAACTGCACTCCCAACCTCTAGAAACCTTTATCTATGGAATGTAGAAGGATCTGAATTAAACAAATCTATATGGTTGTTAGTGACATGGAAAATATGCAGCCATAATTCTCAAACACATTCCCGTTTGGATAGTGAGATGAGATTATTTGTGATAGTAGTAAGATTATTAGTTGAAATTAGATGAGATGATATCATGATATGAGATGTCCGTACCAAACGGATATCTCAGCATATTTTACTGCTTTTTTTTTTTTTTCATTTGTACTAAGAGATTCAATTTGGTTCTTTTTTCCCGTATAAAAAAGTCTTTGCACTGTGCATCAGAGTGGCCTGGAGGCTGGGACCGTAGCGTACAATGATACATTTGACATTAGCAATGGAGAGGTCCATGGCAAGTTTGGAAAAGCAAGAAACTTCCTCGTCTGAGTTTGAGTCTACCATGTTGGTTAATTCCTTAACAATCATTTGCTCAAGAATCTCAGGTGAAATTCATGAATTTCGAGGAACCAAATCATCTTGCTTCTCCATTGACTTTGGTACAAGCGGAGGAACTGAACTGGCTTTGCTTTTTGCAGTGCAATTTTAGTGGGAAAAGTGGATATATGTAAGTCATGTAATTCCAATTTCCAGAATATAAACATGTAATGGAACACTGGATTTATTTCACTGAAAAGTTTTCATCTCGGTTTGAAATCCTT
>QEOT01123069.1:0-45079 GCA_003123785.1 Pterocarya stenoptera | reverse complement strand
AACATTATGGGAAACCATACGAAACAGGACACTACATTAAAGTGATGGATATGGTACAAGATCATCATCTTACCAAGACATTTTAAGATTCTCTCTCTCTCTCTCTCTCTCTCTCTCTCTCTCTCAACAATTAATATTGCATGGTGTGCTACGATGCAGTTGGGTTAAGATCACGTGGATGGATGCTCTCTATAGTACCATAATGTTGAATTTTAGGATGGTGACAAATATGACTTTCTGGTCTCCCCTCCAATATTAGATTATCAATTTATAATCTCCTCGAGATACTGCTATTTTATTTTTATTTTTTTTACCCAAAATCCGTACAGGTATTTATTTCTATTTTTCTTTCTATGACAAACAAAAGATAATTATGTATACAAGTAAGATAGATGCAAGAAAGGGAATAAGTACATGTTACTGAGAATGCATAAATATTCCAAGTCAGACATGTGCAGGGTGATGAAATTTAGACACCAAGAGCTTACCTAACTTGGCCACTTTTTAATGCACCCTTGCCAGTTAAAACTTTGTTCAGTATATTTGGAAAGGAAAAACCTTCCTTTTGGTCACAGATTTGTAGGCAGGAATACTTCTCTTCATATGAAAAAAAAAATGTGCCACGACATTTTTAAACTCGGCCATTGCTAATAGTTTATTGTGGTAGAATACATTAATGTTATTATCTCGAAGGTTAAAGACTTAACCAAATTAATATTCAATAGTTCTAGGGCTAGCTTTTGGATCAATTTGGTATCTAGAGTGAATCGGTCCTAATGGCTGAAGCTACATGATCCAAAAAGCAGCAAGAAAACTGACATGAATAAGTTGATTCATATGAAGAAAAAAACATGAAAGTTATCTTATAAAACCTTGAACCAATGGAGGCCAAATTACCTCGAATCAATCCCCAATCTTATGACAAAATCTTTTTCATTTTATCTTCTTCCTGTGTCACTTTGAATTTGAGTATAATTTTCATTATCATTGGAAGAGTTCTTATGATTAGTATCAAAGCATGAACCACATCATGAGTTCAAATCATAGAAGGGACGACCTATAGATTTGATTAAAATATCCTAATATTATGTATGAGTATAATGTTAAGTTATTGAATACTGATAGATGAGTTAAGTCATTGAATATATTGATAGATGAGGGAAAGGGCTACCACCGGATCATAAATATTGATAGAGTGAGCCATCGTAGATGTTAGATTCAGAAGAATGGTGGAATGTTATGATCATGAAAGTTAAAGACTTAACCAAATTAGTATTTAATAATTTTAAGACTTTTAAATCAATAATTGAGTCTTTAATATACATGCGATGTGATATTAGGGCAAATGTTTTTCACCACAAAAATGTGTATGTGGCGAGAATTCAATTTTTAGAGATTAGCTGATCCCGTTCTCCCTAAAAGCTAATTAATTTCTTACGGTGTGCATTTAAATAAAGTAAAATGGCGTTATATTGCAACAATATGAACAGAGACTGCGAAGGGACGTTAAAGACGAATCAAAGATAAGAGGAAGCCTTTTAGGCATAAAGTCATGATCTCATACGTTGATATGATTAAGTTTGATTCGATTTTTCAAAAACTAATATATCAATTAATATACCATTAAACTAAACTATTAATCATTTTTATTTATTTATTTTCTTCCGAACTTATATCAAACACCTAAAAGCCACAAGTGTCGGCCATTTCCAAATTCATGCCAGAAGGAGGGTAGGGCCCGCCCGTGGCCGTGAACACAAGCTTCGTTTAATAATATTTCAAAATATTTGTAAACAGTAATGAAATAATAGTGAATAATTTATAAATAATAATAAAATTATTTGAGAATATCTAAAAACAGTTCCTTTCCGAATAAACCCTAAATATGAGCGACAAGCATACGGTTGGTGTTATTGTTTTCGGCATAATGGCCGCTACATTAGGCCTCATGTTCAGTTAACCCAATGAGAAATTCTATTTACAATTCTTATTTGGAAACTGCACGTACAATTCTTTCATTAAATAAAAAAAAGTATAATTTTAATAAGAATATTATTATAATTTTGAAAAAATTTAAAAATATAATTTATTAGACTTGCAATGCAGTCTCCAAATAAAGACTGTACGTAGTATTGCTTATTCTCTCGATAATCTACTTGGAAAACTAATAATTTTAAGGGTGAAAAAATCCATAATTTATATCTGAAAATAACAAGGCATTAAAAAATAATAATATATGAGCTTAATTAAAACTAAGAACAAGGAAAGAACTCACAGGGTAATAAAATCACGTAAGAAGGTTGTCATGACAAAGGACGTTGATTCGGTGACTTCGATGTATTTCATTCAGTGTGAGAAGGGCCCTAGCCTCGGGCTAAGCGGGGCCTTGGCCCAAAGGCTCTAAGCCACAATATTTATATATGTCCTTTAGTTTTTTATATTTTAGTTTTTGTTCTTATCCATAATTTATAATTGAAATTGGCCATAGGCAATTAATTTTAAAGGGTATCTTGGAGATTTTTCAACAATTTATTGATAGATATTTCTTATTATCATCAACGTAGAATTTGGTCTCATTTAAAACTTTATGGTAACTACATTTGTTTTCCTGTTTTATTTTAAGAAATTAAATTAGAATATAATATTCACATTAGATTATTTATCTTTTAAAGTTTTTAATTAACTGGGTGAAACATATTTAACAAAAAACTTCACATTGATTGGCTGCGCAGTATGTAATTGTGCTACTTAAATTTTTTTAAATATAAGACATTACTACTATACATTATTCAGCAAAATATAAAACTTAGTTTATGGTTTATATATATTACCTCTTTTTTATAATTCATATATAGATCGTTTCCATAATTCAACATCTTCTCTTAATTGTAATATATGAAAAGATTAGATATAAAATTACGGATATTTATAGAAGGATGCAAGTTAAAAAAAAAAAAAAAACCATTTCTTTTCTCAATTTGTTAAAGTTGTTCCTAACCCCCCTACCCGAGGCCCAGCCAAGCGCGGCCCAAGACGAAAAGGCACAGACCTGGCTTGCTAAGAGAATCCCCTGTACATGACTTGTGGAGGGGGACGATGTAGTAGAAGATGGACTCATTGGTCTAAGGTTTCTTGGATAATGTTCAGTCATCAAGTACCCACCCACTTAGCAGGCGCAACATGCAGAGGATTGTTGATCTGCTGACAGGGAAAACATGGATAGACCAAGGGAAAAGCAGACCAAGGGAAAAAAGTTGGAAAACCACGCCGTATTTAATGGCTCTTCCACTTGGGCGGCACACCATATTAATGGAACCTTCGTAAGACCATGCCACATTTAAAGATTCTAACAAATGAACAGTATGATGCCTCCAGATCTCATAGCAACAGACCTTATCTGCTCACCGAACTTCTAGTATAAATAATTGATCCCAGGTACGAGGATACTCTCTCTGGTCTTTAAGCTTTCTTACTTATTTACTACATTTAAAAAATATTTACTGATTTTAGCATCAGAGGCTCCTGGGCTCCTAGGCCACCCTCTCAAGCCGCATTCATTCTTTTCTTTGCAGGGCCCGTTATGAAAACCTAAGTTGTTGGAGCCTGGCCTAAGGGTGTGCAAAACACGACATCAACAATGGCGCCGTCTATGGGATCGTAATAGATCTTGTGTGTCATTCTCATGCCCGTGACAACCTGTTCTGAACAACTCAGAAGAAATGCAGGAATGCCATGGAAGCAAAGTTGAAAGCAATGGAATAGTGGGTGACAAAACTAACCGGCAAGGTGGAAACACTCCGCAAGGAGAATGCGAAACTTAAGAATCCCAGAAATGACCAAGAAGGTGGGGAGAACAACGACATTAGGCAAGTGGGGTCTTGAAATATGCAAAAAGGAAGATGAGAAAAAACACATGTAGGACGAGCTTCGCAGCCTCAAGGGGAAATACGAGGAGATAGAGCAGAAGGTGGGTACGTTGTCAACGGTGGACCAACTGCTCACAAGCACATGTTTATCCTACACCGAAGAAGTAATGGCATTCTCTTTGCCACCAAAGTTCAGAATCCCGATCATGGAAATGTATGAAGGGAACAGGGACCCTCTCGAGCACCTAGAAATCTTCAGGACTCACATGATGTTACATGGCTTCTTTGGAGAAATAGCTTGCAGGGCGTTCCCACTAACCCTGAAGGGGCCTGCACGTGCGTGGTTCGGGTCACTAGCACCTAAGTCGGTGGACAGATTCGACGAGTTAGCCGGGTAGTTCTTAACCCAATTCATGTCCAGTCGAATGAGGTAGAGCCTAGCTGCATACCTCTTCACTATCAAACAAACGGAGGATGAAAGCTTGAAATCCTACCTATCCACGTTCAACAAGGAGCGCATGACCGTCGACGACCAGGATGAAATGATTACCCTGGCGGTACTCCTAAGAGGCATCTGGCCGCGTTCTCAATGTATGGCTGAACTGGCCAGATGGACCCCTGCGATGCTGTGGGAATTCATGGACCAGGCCGATAGTTTCATTAACATGGAAGACATTCTCTGAGCATTGACCGAACCGCAAAGGAAGGAAATAAAGCGCGAAAAGAAAGGGAAAAGCCACAACTTAGGCCAAGCCCTGTGAAAAAGGGGAAAGAGACTCCCAGGAGAAGCAGCAAGAGGAAGTACCGACGAAGGGACTCAGGCTGCAATACAACCGTCCCACATTCATCATCTAGGGGGGAGGATGACCGGAGAGCCATGCGCAGATATTGCACATACCATATGTCCACCTCACACAATGCTGAGGATTGCCGCTCCCCATGAGGAATGAAGGAATATTTGGAGCAACAAAGGCGTCACCACTCCCCGGTCAAGAGACGAGCACAAGAGCCAAAGAGACGGTTGAGGAAAATGAGTCAGGATCGGGATGATTGGCGCTAACAAGAGAACAACCCTCGAAGGCTGGCGATAGGGGAGGCACCACCAGATCCCCCTCGGTCGCCACCAAGGCAGCAGCCTCCTCTTGGGGAGATTCAAACCATAACAGGAGGGTTCGTGAGCAGGGGCGTCACCTCATCGGGATTGAAGACGCATGTCAGACGGGCTCGATACCATGAGGTGTTCTCAGTCGAGTATCCCGCCAAGCAACGAAGGGGTAACTCCACCCTTGTGATCTCGTTCATGGAGGCTGATGAGGAAAGGTTCCTGTACCCCCACGATGACGCCCTGGTGGTCACCATGCTTATCTCCAACTTCACCACCCACAGAATCCTCATCGACAACGGAAGCTCCATAGGCATACTATTTTGAGAAACTTTCGTCAAGATGGGAATCGAAGCCTCCCGGCTATTGGCCGCCACCCATACCTTTGAAAGGCTTTTCTAGAGGCATCATCTTGCCGATGGGGACCATCACCTTGTCCGTCTTGGTGGGAAGTACCCCGTGCATGGCTCCCATTATAATCGACTTGCTGGTGGTAAAAATTTCATCAGCCTACAACGCCATCATAGGAAGACCCACCCTCAATTGCTTAAGGGCTGTCACGTCGACTTTCCACCTCAAAATGAAATTCCCAACTCCCCAGGGGGTGGGAGGAGTTCGGGGGGAGCAGGGGAGGGCTACGTGCAGGAGTTAAACCACAAAGATGAAGAACCTACCCTAAACTACACCAAGGGGTCGAAATAGGCCAAGCACCGCTGCAAAAACAATGGCAGGCTCCTATCTATAATCCGCCTTGCCTAGTTTCTAGGGGGAGGGAATGGAGCGTGGCTGTGAAGAAAAGGGTAGACGACTACCTCCCAGAGCGAGAACCCGAGCCCTCTAAATTTTGTAATGATTTTCCATTGAACTTGTGTATTTCTTTTCACTTAATAGTACAACTTTGCAGGGCAATCTAGAACATTGGCTTTACGATCTCGCCTTACAAGTAAGGCACCAACAAATAGAAACAAAATGCAACTAACAAGACACATGACAACAAAGTCATCAATAGCTTACCTTCCGTAAGTCACCATTGGAAAATGTAGGCTTAAGTGTTACCTCGTCCCTCCCGCGAGGGAGAGCGGGTCAGCCAATGGTAGCCCAAAAAAACAAACATACCTTATTTCCGAACATCAATAGGTGGGTGCAGGTTCAGTAACAAATTGCTAAAAAACTTACCTCCCCACAGGCCTATAGGGAAAGGTCGGCCGAAGGGTGGCCTTATCGCTCCCACAGAGGAGAGCGGGACTGGCATACGACCATTCCGAATACATTATCATGACCTCCGTTGCAAAGGAGAGTGGGATCAGCACCGGCTTGACCCAACCTACATTCCCTGTGATATCAACGAGCGAAAGCGGGTTTAGTAACAAACTATCCAAATAACTTCCCTCCCTAAGGGACACTATAGGAAAAAGTTGGCCCAAGGGTGGCCTTATCCCTCCCGCAGAGGAGAGCAGGCTCCGCCCACAAGGCGACCCAAAAAAATTATCCCAACTCCTATCACAGCGAAGGAGCGGACTACTCCATTGGTATCCCAAAGAAGTTACCTCTTTGGGGAAGAAAAATGGAGAAGCTAGCTTAAGGTAGCCTAACCCCTCTCCAATGGAGTGCGGGTTTGAGTCTTATGACTACTCGAAGAAAGGACGCTCTATGAAGAAGAAGCAAAGTGCCAAAAAGAGAAGCTGCACAAAGTGTCAGTAAACAAAGAACATACAGAGAAGGTACAGCCAGATACACATATTTACTTTATTACTTAATGCATGGTTACAAAAAAAAGATAGAAAATGGTGAGTATTGGGAAATGCGAGAAGAAATATAGTAAGGAAAGCACGAAAACAACACAAAAAGGAAAATATAGAAGCGGTACAGTAAGTAGGGCGCAGAAACAACACTGCTGGAGAAATTGGAAACAATATACGTGAAGTACACAGTCGAGCACATAAAATCATTTTATGTACTTTACTACAATGCAAAAGGTAAGTTACATCATGAAGTCAAATTATAAGGAAAAAGTTACATCTCAAAGACACCTGAAACCACTGAACTATAAAGGATAATTCACACAGGGAAGCTCGTACATTCCAATGAACCGCCTGTAGTGCCATCTACTCCACGCATACATGTACGAGGAAAAAGTCCTTGGAAAGATCCGAGACCGCAAATCCTACCGAGATTGACTCAATGACCATGGACGATGACCACATAACCACAGAGCTAACAGAGTCAACCCTACAGGTGCAACCTAGATCGATGATCTCCACCATTAAGACGTGTTGATAACACCAGAGAAAGTCAACGGGCCACCAAAGATACATCATGCCATATGGTCTCATAGGACCTAAGGAGGATAAATGTTCTGGTGGAAAGGCGTTCTAGGGAGTAAGGAAACCAGACAGTAAACTGCAGTCGCCTGTGTGGAGAATGGCAGCAAAGGCAGGGCCAAGAACCAAAACATCTCGGGGCTAGCCTCGACACAAGATCTCGACCAAATCGAAGAGATTCTGGTATCAAAAGAAGCATAATTGAAAAGGGAGGTGGCCACCACAACAACAAAGCCATTCACCACTGCAATAAAAGCACTTCTCGACTATGAACAACTAGGTAGCAAGTTCAGTGGCAGAGAAACTTTTGAAGTGGGGCCCCATAAGCAAAAGACCAAGAACGAGGAAGTACAATAAGCAAAAGGGTAGGAATGAGAACGAAGGGCCTGAAGCTCCACAGGCAAACTGGGTGGCTCCACCATCTGATACGAACACCACCACGACAACGGCCTAATCGCCTCTAGAGGATTTGTCACCCACTAGGATGAGAAGAGTACATCAAAGCAAAGGGAACAGGAAAACAATGTGAGGAGCTTTGAAAAAGAGAAAGGTAGAAGTGATTATGATGGATAGTCTAACTGGGAAATGGGTCCTTTTATAGGCGAGGTGGGCGTTTGACCTGCTCAATCTTCATAACTCCTCCAATCACCACCGAGTGCCACATATCCCCTATTCAGATGATCAGAATCCTTCAATTATCGTAACCGTCGCAGCACGTATTTGTTGATGAGACAAGTAGAGTTAATGCTAATAAAGAACAAAGCCAAAATGTGGAAACCGAATGGATGCCATTTAATGAGGAAACGTAACTGACACTGTATAGCCATGCATGTTAAAAAAAAAGAAAAAGAAAAAAAATTGTTGGCAGCGTAGCCATACTATGAAGGACTTGCTCCTATCTAAGTGCTGCCCGACTTGGGAATAATGAATAACCAACAGGGCAGACCATTCAGAAGTCAGCCTAACAACCTGTGCCAGCTACAACAGTTAAATACTCTGGTTTGTTCCTTTAAAACTTGTCTGAATTCTATTTCAGAAATGCAATTATCTTCTGTAGCACAAAAATTAATTAGTCACAATCTATAGAGTCAACTCCACAAAGGTTCCCCCCCCCCAGGGTAAGACTAAAGGGGAAGGTAGACCTAGAACGTTGCCTTGTCCTACTTGCGGACGAATGCAGGCCGGCCTCTGGCTGCATGAGAAGCAAAACCCCCACCAATAGAATCCTTCACAACAAAGTGGAGGACGCCAGTGGGGTAGGCCGGGAAGAAAATGAAGGCACGAACAGCACGACCACCAGAGTAACAACCACATTAATAACAAGAGTTCCAAGGGCTATTGTCCAAGGAGGAAAAACAAGCTCGGCTTGAATGGCTAGAGGGGTAGGTAGGAACACCGCGGACAGTGAAGAAAGGGAAAAAGAGACAAAGGTAAAAGCGTAAGAAAAAGGGGTGGGTACAACAAGGCGCATAAAAATCCTATATTTCAGCGCTAGAAGCCACGACCTTAATAGCAGTAAAAGCGAGATTTCCTAACTCTACAGCCACGGGGACAAGGTCGACTAGATCCTCTAACACCCACAAGGGTATGAAAGCAGTCAGCATCTCATTTTTTCCTAGATCACGGTTGGATTCAAAGGACAGCTCACTGGCGGGGACGTCGCCAAGCGCAAGTCCCTGGAGGTACTTGGCAAAAGATCCTGAACACAGCTCCAGGCTTTGAAGAAGAAATGACCGCATCGACTTACGACCCTCATTAACCCCTTACCCCTATGCCTTATTGCAAAGGGTCGGGAACCACCGTAGCTGCTTGTGTAGGGAAAGGTTGGCAACCCTTAGGCCTGTGCATAGTTGCTCTAACCAGTCTACCTCTCCTTGCAACTGATTGTTCTCCACCTGTTCTCGAGAGAGGTCGGCCTGGAGACCATGATTCATCTGTTCCAGTCAAGTCTTCTTCTCCTCCCACTTTTGCTTGCACTTTCGAAGACGACACTCTGACCTTTTCAACCTCTTGCGCTTGTGTGACAAGTCTTGCCTTAGCTCTTCAAGTTCAGATTCCAGCCGTTCATTCCCTTCGTTGTTGCCGTGAGCACAACCCAAACTCTCTAGAGCAATCACCTCCTGATCGTCCACAATAAAGCTCACAAGCTGAGAAATTTTCTAGTGACGCAAAAGTAATATTAAGAAGGGAGGGAGAATAGAGACAACAGAAAGGCGGGGAAAAGGGCAGTCAATCCTCTCAGAAGAATGACAATAGGCACTCAACAATCCACCCTGTAACACTCATTTCCATGGCCAATTGAGACAAGGATAGGAGGGCCTCCTCAAGATAGTCAAATTTGAGAAGCTCCTCTGGAACTTCAGAGGGAGTGACTGGGTCCTCACATAAGTGCCTCGTGGGGGGTGGTAGTATCTAGAAGAGAGTTACCACCTGCGAGAGGTATCGCATGAGTAGGCGGGTCGACAACTGGGACCTTCAGATCGGCATCAGCCAGGATCGAAGAGTCTGCAACAAAACACGTTGGACTTTCAAGAATCTCAACAATAGGAGGGGACTGACCTCCTATGCAACCTTCTGCATCCGCATAGTGATCGGAGGAAGCTTCCTCTCCCTCGCGGGCCTCCTTAAGAGAGATCCTCGGCGGCCGAGCGAGACGAGAAAAGGGGAGAGACCTAAGAAGTAGAATGCTGCCCCCCTCGGGCGTCTCTCCAATCATCGCGCTGGGGGGGCACCGTGGGAAGACTGTCCACTTGTTCGACCTCTGCGACCAATGTAGAGGCCACCTTGGTAATCAAATGACTAGCTTCCAAAGTAGTTGCTTCCTGCTTCAAGGGGTCCTGAACACTGAGAAGAGGTCCGTCCTGGGTAGAGACCTCTTCCCTATGAGATTTCTTTCTTTTATCTGAGATGAAAAGGTCTGAGAAGGCTTCCGAAGCAGAGAAACCTGTGGCCGCGCAACTAGTGACCTGTTACCAGAAGAAAAGTGCTCCAAGGGAGGCAAGGAGCTTTCCTAAAAAAGGAGAACCTCATAATGAAAGCCGTTAGGGTGTTTCTGCACCCACTCCTACACGATCGCAAGGCGGGTTGATTTGTAAGGGGTGGCTATTGGATGCACGACCTTATCTTCTGGAACTGTTCCCCAATCTGTCTGAATGGGGAACTCTCGGCGGCCCACCGGGAACTCCCAACCGTGGCTTGAGACAAAGAAAAATTTAAGGGGACTTTTATCTTGCAATACTGTTGTTCCAAGGTAACTAAGGCGTGGGATGCCTTGAAGCTGCACACGTTCCCTTTTAAGCAGAGCACCCTGTGCGTAAAAAGAAACTCACGACTAGAAAGGTTAGCATCTTCCGAGTAGAATTCCAACAATACCCGCCGCCAAATAATGCTGCAACAGATCAATAACCTCCAGGCATTTGGATGCAGCTGTGAAGGAGCCAATTCCAGGCAATCCAGAAGTTCGCGGATAGGGAAAAGAAATGGCAGCTTCAAGCCACACGAAAACATGGAAGGATATAGGGCTACTTTGCTGAAATGGCCCTCTAAGTCAACATCACCCTTGCCCGGGCTTGAAACTTCAAAGGAAACGGATTCGGGCACTCAATATGTGGAGACCAATGTGGATTTATTAGTAGACGAGTGCCACCCACTACCCAAAAACACTGGACCAATGTCATCAGAAACGCTGGGTTGAACGGATTTTTCAGGGGCCATTGCTACCAGAGTGCGAAGAAATGGAGAAACTAGTTCAAAAGAAGAAGAGTAGAAAGGTCAGGAATGGTGGGCCAGTTACAGAGTAATGGAAGCAGGCTAGGGCCAATCCACGTTTTATAAAATAAGGCAACGGGCGGGCTTCCATAAATCATCACAACTAGGTACGCACCGCTTTGATTTCCGGAAATGCAGTTCACGATGCGACATCAACACAAAGAGCCGCTTAACAGCTCTTCATTAATGAGTTTGAGAAGATGTGATAAAAAGATGAGCCCATCATGAGGGAACGCAGTCAGAAGCAGCCAACTCGCATAAGCTTCCCGGACAGTTGAAAGCCTAAAAACAGTACCCGACCTCTGGAGAAGGGTGAGACAATTCACGATAAAAATTCCCACCGTATTCGCTCAGTGAGAATTAGCGGGATAACTGTATGGGGGATTTCCCTCTACCCAGCCTGCTAAGAGAATCCCCTATACATGACGTGTGGAGGGAGACGGTGTAGCAGAAGATGGGACTCGTTAGGACTCGTTGGTCTAAAGTTCCTCGGATAATGTCCAATCATCAAGTATCAGCCCATTTGGTAGGCGCAACATGCAAAGGATCGTTGATCTGCTGACAAAGAAAGCATGGACGGACCAAAGGAAGAGCAAACCAAATGGAGAAGGTTGGAGAACCACGCCGCATTTAATGGCTCTTCCGCCTGAGTGGCACACCACATTAATGGAATCGTTGCAAGATCACGCCACATTTAAAGATTCTGACCAATGGACAGTACGAGGACTCCAGATCTCATAGCAACAGACCTGATCTGCTCACCGAACTTCTAGTATAAATAGTTGATCACAGGTAAGAGGATACTCTTTTTGGTCTTTAAGCTTCCTTACTTATTTACTACACTCCAAAAATATTTACTGACTTTGGCACCAGAGGCTCCCCGACCCTTAGGCCGCCCTCTCAAGCCACATTAATTCTTCTCTTTGCAGGGCTTGTTCTAAAAACTTGAGTTTTTGGAGCCTGGCCTAAGGGTGTGCGAAACATGACATCAACACTTATAATCCTGATTTCGTCCCTACCTAGCCACGACCTCTTCGGAGGAAATGAAAGAATTATCATATTTTCTACATTTTCCTGGGATGCTTTGGGTTTGCATTTGGTGTTCATGAATCAAAGTTGTAATTTGTGGAAGGGCAAAAACAAATAGGAGATCAGAGATGGGGTTATAGGCTCATTGAGCATGGACATTTAGAAGAAGGAAGATCCGAGCTTATGAAGATCTAGGTCAACATCGACAATGTTGAATCAGACTAGGTATGGATGTATGTGTAAACATGCTCTTCACTTTTGTTATGTAGAGTGCAGGCTTTTCTATCAATGCTTTGTCACTTCAAGTTTGGCATCGTCAATTTCTTCTTTGTGTTGTTGTTTGCATGTCTATCTCAGTGGAACTAGAACTTCTTGTCTAAGAGCCAAATAGGGTTGGGAGCTACAATTGGCCTATGAGACAACTAGATGTCTCTAATGCTTTCCTCAATTGGACACTAGAAGATGAGGTGTATATGGGACAACCACAATACTTTATAGACCCTTGGTTCCTCAAATGTATGTGCAAGTTTCCAAAATCATCTTTGGTTTAGAATAGGTCCCTAGAGCTTGGTTCAACATACTTACTTCAACTTTTCTCAGTTGAGTTTGAAGAATCCCAAGTTGACTACTCATTCTTCATTCTTCACAAGCCCAACATCCACCTATTTCTCTTTATCTACATGGATGATATTATAGTCATTGGGAATAATAATTTATAATATTCCTGCAATCATGAATCTCATTGCTTGTTTGAAAACTATTGTTGCCTTGAAAGACATTGGGAATTTACACTTTTCCTTATGTATAAAGGTTCAGCACACAAATCATGGATTGTTCTTATCTCTGTCAAAAAATGTGGCATATTTACTTGGTAAAGCTAAAATGATAAGAGCTAAACTAGCCAAGATACCACTCCTTACATGCTCCAAGTTATCTCAGCGTGATGGTGATCATATTGACAATATTTCTAAGTTTAGGCAGTTGGTAGGAGTACTATTCCAATACTGTACTTTGACTAGACCAAATATCTTATCTTCTTTCATTCAATCATGTCATAATAACCTACTACCACACATTGGACAACAGCTAAGCAAGTTTTTTTGTTACCTAAAGGGGCATTATCAACCATGAACTGCATTTTGGGAAATGCTCACCTCAACTCAATGCTTATACCGATTCAAATTGAGCTAGAAATCCAGATGATAGGAAATCTACTACTGACTATACTATCTATTTTGGACTTTGTCTCATCAATTGGAGTGCCAAGAAACAACTTGTGTCTAAATCCACTCAAGTCGAGTATCAATTGTGCAATGTAGAGCTATCTTGGCTTAGGATGTTGTTGAAAGAGTTGCAAATATTTGCAACTTAGGAGCATTATCTTTGGACTCCAACCCTGTGTTACATGCTTGCACTCGTACCAGAATATAAAAGTGGACTACCACTTCATTGAGAGAATGTTGTCAAAAGGACATTTAACTTGGTATCTTCCCATGCATGACCAAATTGCTGATATCTTCACTAAAGAACTCACCATCTTCCAGGTTTATTCTTCTTCGGGACAAGCTAAGGGTGTGTTCCCCAAGGGCCCAACCAGGGGATGTTAAGATACAATATTCATACTGTAAATGCAAAAGTTTGGTTAGGACTAGGCAACTTAGTTGATAAGTTTGAATAGGACTAGGTAACTAAAATGATAAGGTTTATCCTATCATTATAAGTTTGAATTTGAATGAATGTAAAATAATTGACTTTATCTTTAAACAATATTGGGTTTATTTAGAAGTCCTTAAGGTTGTTTAGATAAGTCAGTCAAAGTGAAATTTGAATTAAAAAAGGATATGCAATTATCCAGAACAGAAACTAAAGATCAGTAAATTACAATGAAGAGTTATCGCAACACGTCAGCAATCCGTTAGGAAACGCTCTCACGACTGTCTCTGGTTGTCAGAAGAATTCTACTCCAACTGGGACTTTTTCCAGATCTAATATTTAGAGGAATTCGGTTTCCTAACTCAGCAAGGAGTTTTACANACAACTTGTGTCTAAATCCACTCAAGTCGAGTATCAATCGTGCAATGTAGAGCTATCTTGGCTTAGGATGTTGTTGAAAGAGTTGCAAATATTTGCAACTTAGGAGCATTATCTTTGGACTCCAACCCTGTGTTACATGCTTGCACTCGTACCAGAATATAAAAGTGGACTACCACTTCATTGAGAGAATGTTGTCAAAAGGACATTTAACTTGGTATCTTCCCATGCATGACCAAATTGCTGATATCTTCACTAAAGAACTCACCATCTTCCAGGTTTATTCTTCTTCGGGACAAGCTAAGGGTGTGTTCCCCAAGGGCCCAACCAGGGGATGTTAAGATACAATATTCATACTGTAAATGCAAAAGTTTGGTTAGGACTAGGCAACTTAGTTGATAAGTTTGAATAGGACTAGGTAACTAAAATGATAAGGTTTATCCTATCATTATAAGTTTGAATTTGAATGAATGTAAAATAATTGACTTTATCTTTAAACAATATTGGGTTTATTTAGAAGTCCTTAAGGTTGTTTAGATAAGTCAGTCAAAGTGAAATTTGAATTAAAAAAGGATATGCAATTATCCAGAACAGAAACTAAAGATCAGTAAATTACAATGAAGAGTTATCGCAACACGTCAGCAATCCGTTAGGAAACGCTCTCACGACTGTCTCTGGTTGTCAGAAGAATTCTACTCCAACTGGGACTTTTTCCAAATCTAATATTTAGAGGAATTCGGTTTCCTAACTCAGCAAGGAGTTTTACAGAGAATTATTGAGATAATATTCGTGTGCTTATGAAGGGAAAATTCTCTTAAGAATTTTTACTTGGATTTTCATCTTTCCTTAAGTGTGATTGTGCTCCGAGCTTGGAGGATTGTGTGATTGGACTTCAGCCCCTAGAGTTCTAGGAGGAAAGGCAATATTTGAAGATCGTCAGAGGTTCTGGCTACTACTGCGGTAGAAGACAAATGAGTCATTTGTCTGGACAAGTAAGAGTGTCAAGTTGCAAAGGTTTTGTAATTGAACTTTACTTGTAATTGATTTTCAAATAATAAAATTGACTTTCCTGGGTTTGACTACCCCGTAGGGCTTTACCTTTAAAGAGTTCTTTAAAGGGTTTCCCTTCGTAAATAATCATTGTGTCAAGTAAGTTTATTTATTTTATGTTATTAATTGCATACTTGAAAATTAACCAATTTGTTTAGTAAATTGATAGATATTTCCACTGCATTTACATACAAGGGTACTTGGGTAATTTCACATACAACTATGCTCTAGATATGCAAACAGATACTAAGATCAACTCTAATCCAGCTCGTGGCTCGCTCACCATATCATATTGTGAAGATGTGCAAATTAAGCAAGGTTCCCTTGAAGGAAAGGAGCACAAAAGATATATTCTCAAGGGATTTATGCTAGCTACTATCACAAATTAGATTAGTTGCAATTTCTATTTGTTTATTATAATTACAATCTCAATAATCATAGGATCTTATACCTGCTGATAGTCTATATATGCTTCATGTGTCTATAATGAATAAGTTTGTGCTTGTGAGCATTTCATGCAAAACTTCATCTTTCTTTACTTTTTAACACACTTATATCGAGATTTAAACGATTTCTAAATAAAAGCCTTTAATTCTTTTTTTTTATTTTTTATGAATTTTCTTTTGTACGTGTGGGTAATAATTCATGTGCATACCGAATTACTCTAATACTTAAATCAAATTATCAATAATAATAAAGGCATGATCCGAGCTTCTACTAATAATAGCAAAGTAATTTATAAGCTAGACCTTAACAACACGAAAAATAAGAGATTTTTGGACAAGGAAAGCTCATACGTACGTACATTGCTATATTTTTTTTAACTAACAAGAAGAGCATCTCCCAAATTGATCTTATCAGCCCGGCCAGCTTTAAGATCTTTAGTTGGAGTATGCGTGCATTTAAGTTAATTGATATAATAAATTCATATATAGTCTTCTATGCATATATATATATATATACTAGTACAACCTTCAAGTATCATTATCTCCAATAGAGGTACTCGCAAGAAGTTCGGTGATTTGGTGAGATATATGGAATTGCTCATATTTAGGACTTTCAACTTGTTGAATATCTGCCAAATAAAAAATAAAGGTTAAGAAAACATTTAAAATTAAAAAAAGAAAATCCCTGATATCGAAACAAAAGGTATGTAAAATTTCTCATACTTTGATCTCCCTCCAAACTTGTTTGACATTACTATGCTGCATGTCAAGGACAGCAAGGCTCTCGAGTTGGAAATTTGGTGGTAAAAATTGCAGAGGACACTTGTGCCAACAAAGCCATTTGAGCTCTTTGGGAAGAAGTTCATAACATCCTTTGAGATATACACCATCGATCTGGAGTAATCTCAAATTCTTCATCTCTCTAAATGCTTCGGTTTCCAAATGTATATCTTCAAGTGTTGGCAAATTTAAGACGAGACCCTGCACTGCTTTTGATCCCTGACAATATAATTTAAAAAGTCATATATTGTATAAAGCTAGAACACCTTCAAACCGAAGGCAACCTTGATATTCTGATCACCATAATTCAAAACATACAGGTGTATGCGATTTACATTATTAAAATTGACAAAACATGATTGCATGCATCATTTTACCATCGTGAAGTATCAGTTGTTTACTTTTATATTTTTTGTGAGCATCTATCAGTTGTTTGCTTGAACTATGTTATGTTGCTAGAATATTTGAACTATGTTTATAAAATATAAATGTAAATGTCTTTTACCGTATGTTTGCGAAGCACATTTAAGACATCCTCATGAAACCATAATCTATTACGTTCGCCTAGATCATTGGGTGACTCTTCACGAACAATCTCTCTTCCCATGTCACGAATCAGATCATGCATTCTCAATTCATTTCTTTCATTAACTGTCAGGAGAGATCTTTGAATGAGAATACTTATACCGATATCTGGAAAGAAACAACAGCCATCAAGTACTCTGTTGACATACTCTTTGTCTGTACCAATAAAGAAACATGCGATATCAAGGAATATGTCTTTCTCCGTAACATCTAGTGAATCAAAACTTATTCTAAGCTTCCCCTGAATCTGTTTGTCAGGAACTTTTTGTAATTTTTCTAACGTGCTTTTCCATTCAGTAATGTTTCTTCTTAATAAAGATGAACCCAAAACTTCAAGAGCTAATGGAAGTCCTCCAACATAACCCACCACATCAGTTGAAAGCTTTAGATACTCTTCAACTGGATCAGCCATCCTAAATGCATGCCAACTAAAAAGTTGAAGGGACTCCTCTTGATTCAATTCTTCAACCATATATTTTTCATTTACTCCTAGTAGAGTTAGCACGTGTTCATCCCTAGTTGTTGCAATAACTCTACTTCCTGGACCAAACCATTCGAATTCTCCAGCTAACGAATTAAGTTGCTTCAAGTGATCCACATCATCAAGAACAATAAGAACTCTTTTACGGCAAAATCTTTCTTTAATCAAATTTATTCCTCCATCAACATTGGAAATCTTCAAATTCTTCGTCTTCAATACATCAGAGAGTAGTTGTTCCTGTAAACATACTAAGCCATCGGGTTTCTCTGAAATTTCTTTGATGTTCACAAGAAAACTGCTGCCTTCAAATTCAAGACATAGTTCATTATAGACAGCTTTTGCTATTGTTGTTTTACCTATTCCTCCCATCCCATATATGCCCACAATGCGAACATCATTTGTTCCAAGATTCAATAAATCCTTTATTTGTTCAACACGAGAGCCTATTCCCACTGGGTGTGCGGCAACATGCAATTGAACTTTGTTCACTTTGCGCAAAACTTCTTCCAGGATTTTCTGGATGAACTTTGATTCATACCTGATCAATAATTTACATGCAAAGAATATTAGACAAGCACAAGAACAAAAAAAAAACAAGAAAGAACATTATGTAGTAATTAAGATACATCAAATTCATTAATGACCCGTTTGGATACAGGGTGAGGTGACCTAATCCCATTTTATCTAAATTTAATTAATAATCTCATTCCTATTCACAAACTATCTCATCTCATCCTTCCTCGTTTAAATATATACTAGTAGGAAGGAAACGTCCAAGGGACGTTTGCCCAGTGGACAAACTGATGCTGACATTTCTACTGCCTATGTGTGAAATCATATCATTGAATCGAGCATTGATAAAACTTTCTATAAAACAAACGATGGGTGCAGGGCTAATGATATAGAAAATGCAAGGAACACAAACAAACGATGGGTGCGAGGTATTATACGCACATACACGCATGCACATATCATATAGGATAGTGATAGGGTTACTACCATATTACTACCTATCTACTACTTATAGTTCATTGAAAGTTTTTTATTTTTTTATCATTTTTTTAAGTATTTTTTTAACATTCTTAATCATTAGGAAATAATTAAAAATATATATAATTTTATTAATAGTCACTTTCTTAACCATTAAATAAAATTAAAAATTAAAAAAATAAATACAAAAAAAAAATAGTAAATAAGTAGTAAGAGATTACTAACCTTATTATTTTCCTATCATATATATGTCAATCTCCTCTAACGTACGTACGTGTTAGGTAAACGATCAAGATGTTAATTAACATGTATTAATGATCATCAAATTACGAATTAATAAATAAATAAAGAAAAATAAAATTGAGAAATTAAAGAATTAGAATAATGTTATTCATTATAAGCCTATGCATTACACACCCTTCACATGGCATAATGTTATTTTTCAAATTAAATTATGTCATGTACTGGATAATGTGTGGTGTAGAAATCTATGGATATATCGTTATTGATTAAAGAAACCCAGAACATTTTTTTAAGTTTTTTCAAGCTCATGTAGGTAGTTTGCATTTAAAAAGATCTTGACTAAAAAATAGATTGTAATAGATTGAAATGTAATAGATTGTAATATTTGAAAATTTTATATATATGATAATAAAGTAGATTTTATATGACTACCAGTCAATCCACAATGAGCCAAAAAATGAGAGTTTAAATCTATACAAATTCTTGAATTTAACTACAAATGAACAAAAAAGATTAAGAAAAGTATTTCTACAAAGTAGAGACCAAATAAGTACAAAATGAATAAATTTTAAAAATGTAAAAAGACAACAAACTTTGATAGTTTGGATATAAAGATAATTTTAATTCATTTGAAATATTCTCATTAAATTATTATATATTTTTTAAATTTTCATATAAAATATAATAAACATTTCAATTTTTTTAAATTTTTAAATAATAATAATAATAATAAATAACGTTCTAATAATATTTTATTTAACTTTTAATTTTTATTTCAACTAATCTCATCTAAATTTAATATCCAACTTAAAAAAAAAAAACCTAAACTCAACTAATCGGCAAAAGAGCAAAAACATAAGAAAACCAGATTTTATGAGAACAACAGAAAAAAAAAAAAAAGAGTAATTGATGACCAATTGTGCACTGCACGGGTGCCCAATTACAAATATATAAAAATAAAAAATTGATAGCAAATGAGAAATGAGAAAGTGAATAAATTTTTTTAAACAAAGTTAAAATAAGTCATAGATTTACATAACTTGAGATAAACCTAATATAAACTTAACAGAAATGATAGATCCATATAAGTCTGTTTTTTATTTAGTTATATAACGAAACAGTTTAATAAGATAATTTTAATAAAAGCTTAAATTAATAATAAAAATATTAATACTAAAATTTTATTACGAATTATAAAATGGTGAAAGAAGGCTGCATGCGAAAAAATGATGTTTATTACAATTTGAAAATTAAAATTAATGTTAATAATAATTTTTTTAGGTTTCAATATATAAAAAGATGGGGCGAATTCATTTAATTATGAGAGAAAACATTTTTAAATTACGGATTATATGAAGGATTATTGAAAAAAAATTGTTTAAATTTTATCTTCTTTATGAGAAGATAATTTGTTAGTAATTATTAAACATTTATTCATAAGTGTGTAAAAAAAAATCCAACATTATATAAATTATCAGAAAATGAAAAAATGAAAAATGTTATAATATATATTAATATATTCTAGACCATATTATTTTGCACTATAAATAATGTTAAATCATTGCGTTACTCCAAATGTAGTTTAACTTTTAGTTTAAAAATGTAAACCAAATCATCTTAATTTATTTTAAAAGTTTTCATAACATTTTTTAATATTATTAAAACAGAAGCACTATAAAAAATAATAACAATGAAAAACATTAATTTATTTAACATTTTCATATTTGGCTAAATAAAATAATAATAATGACATATTATATTTTTAAATTATTAAGAAGTTATAATTTATTACCTTATGAAAATTTGTAATTATACTAAGTAATCTACTATTATTACTCTTAATACTTATAGTTGGATGCGTATGTTATATATTTGTTATTTTTAAAATAAATATATAATGTGCTAATTTTAAAAATCAAAACTACAGTGGTAAGTATTAAATAATTTAATCATATATTTTATAAAGTCTCATTATTTACATTTAAAAAAAATTAAACAAATTATAGTACATTAGAAACTGTAGATCTATCTCAAATAGTGTAATTAATTATAAGATAATTAATAAATTATTTAATTTATCCGAAAATGGAAAAAAAATTTAATTTTATTTCTTAATAAATTATTAAACAAAAATCATTAATAAAATGAAAAAATTAGATTTATACTAAAATGTAACAATTCAATTTGATATTTATATAATTTAAAATTAAAAAAAATAAAATGTTGCACAATATTAAAGTTTAATTTTCAAGATTTTAGTTTTTTATTAAAATTTTATGAAGACTTGGTATCAATTTGGAAAAAAAAAATATTATAATCCAATTGTAAAGTTCAAATCAATTTCTAACATTACTCATTCTTCACATCTAAAGCCTAAGAGATAGGTTTCGATACGTACAAATAAATTTATTTTTTTGACTTTTTATTCAATTTTTTATACGCTTAAACATTAAAAAAAAATGTCACAATATCATTAAAAATATTTTTTTATAATAATGAGATGAAATGAGATGGATTAATAGTGATTCTATAAAGTCGGGCAAAATAGGAAAAAATTAAGTGAACAGTGTTATACCCACAGCCGGTGGGTTTGAGTCGCTCGCGGCGGCTACTGACGGCAGGAGAGAGGCTGAGATTGGAAGGGGAGGGGCGCCAGACGGAGGCGAAGAGAATGGGCCGGGCGGTGTTGGCCACGCCGGCGTCTGGCGGCCCACTGGAGCTGACGAAGAAAAGCACGGCCGCGGCTTGGATTCCATCGTGGCGGTTAACGGCGGCACGATAGGGTCTCAGATTTGAAGGAGAGGAACGCCGGCCGGAGACGAACAGAATCGACGAGGCTGTGTCGGCCACGGCAGCGTTGGGAGGAGCACTGCTGCAGATCGAGAAACGGACGGGGGAGGGCGGAGGAGGGGCTCGCGCGCGGGACCAGGGGCAAAACGGGAAATACATTAGGGGCAGAAACGTAATATAAGAAAACAAGCAGGGGCAAAATTGGAAAAAAATATATTAGACGAAAATACTGTAGTTAACCGATTCATGCTTTATATATTAGTAGATATATATGGATGATGTATGGCCTAGCCTTTTGGCATGGCGGCTTAATTAGGATTGAACATTTGACTAGGGAAAAAGATCAACCTGATCATGCGTAGTCCTCTTTCCTTTCACTATCTAGCTGGGAAAAGCTTTGTTTTCTCGTGATCACACTTCGCACCAAAAGCCTTCGCATATCTTATCCATAAAGAACGTACGTACGTACGTAACTTCATCTTCAAACCCGAATGCATGCTACCGTACGTACATTGTTTTCTCAATCGAATAGGCCAGATGGTCAAAGTTAGAGCACTGGACATGGTTTTTCTATATGGATCTTTAAAATTATATTTTTTGAAAATTAATTTTGCATATAAAAAAAAATATTATGCATTTTTGAATCAAATAATAATAAAATATTATTAATTATTATTTTATTTTTTATTTGTTTCTTAAAATTATTTTTTTATATATATTTTACAATTAGAATTCACTTTGTATTATCAACTTAATACAAATTTCATGTATTAAAATCATCTTAATATAAATTCTACAAAGTTGATTTTAATGGGTAGGAAAGAAAAAAAACAGTAAAATAATGTTTGAAGAGTAAATAGTACTTCTTCAAATTTGAAGAAATATTCTTTCTAGCTATGCAAAAATTTTAGAGATGCATAAGTCAGTATAGATGAATATAAAGACATATTATTCAAATTTGAAGGTGAAGATGAATAAACCATTGCTAATCAGAGCACTAGCATTGGATTCATTAAATTTATCTTCAAATTTTGATGAAAAGTACATATTTTTTATATATCTAAAACCTCTTTATCCATAATTTCACATTAGATTTGTCATTAGCTTCATCAAAATAATAATATAATATTATTTTTTTAATTATGATATTTTTAATTTTTTCTTTCATATTTTACAATTACACTAACTATATATTAATTAATAATTTAATTTGATACTTAAATTATTTTTTTCCAATTAATTTTTTTCTTCAACCTAATTATTCAACAAACACATTTTACCAACCTAATTTTTTTCCTCAACCTATTTTGGGGCCAGTTTATACACAAAGAAAAAAGCATATGAATATTAAGTAGAAAAAATCACAAAGACTTCATCCACGTTACAGTACATCAAGTGAAAAAGAAATTCACGTTTGGGGTTGAAATGATCCGGAAATTTAATTTTACTAATATAATATGTTGATAGCCAGTAGATCACCAAATTTAAAGATGCATGAAGATGTCCTGTAGCTAAAAATTTGAGATTTGGGTATATAATAAATCCAATGCTAGGATTTTAAAGCAAAAATCATAAATTTTAGAGATTAGACTCATTTGAATCTAAATCCAAAACCAAAGCCGAATCTAAATCCAATTTCAAATTATAAATGATGAGTTTTACATTATTTATTATTATTTATGTAAATGTATACAGTATTAAATATTAAATAAATATAATCTATCAGACTCAATTTATATTTTTATCTTATTTTTTTTTACAAATCTTAGATAGATATTTTTTATCCAAGCTTACTAAGCATCTTTTCGTTTCTCTCCTCTGTGATGTCATTGATTGCCTCACTAAATATAGGAGGAATCTTTTCGTATATCCTTGCAATATTGCTAAAAAAATTATATGATCCAGTCACTTGCTGAGGTGGTTAAAGGAAAAAAAATATAAAAGGTTGAATCTTTTGAAAATGATTGTAGGAACTTTCAAGTTTTATTTTTTTTTATTTTTTATTTTTTATTTTTAAAAAATTTTTTTTTTCTTAGTCAATAGATACTTATAAAACGTGGGGAAGAAAAAACAAATCCCGAGATAAAGACGTCCAAGTTAAGGAGAAAGATACACAAGAAACAACGATCCAATTTGAAAAGGATTTAATGGAGAGAAAATAAAGCAAACTGTAAGAGGAAAGTCTCATCAAGTGTTGTGAAGAAAGGACGTACAGCTTTTAGTTTGTGTTAAACAAACACGAAGAGTCGGGGGCCCTAGTGGTGGTCAGGGTCGATGCCAAAATTAGTATGTCTACTTAGTAGTTTATGTGTAAGTTTAAAGAGATCAGAAAGAGTTCTTCATACTTGAATATCGATTCTTATACCAGGTTTCAGGTGAGGACAGCCCGTCCTTAATTTTGAGGAACTTATGTCATTTCCATTATTTATTTTTCAGAATCATTTAATGCGGTGTGACTTCTGGGGCGGCGTCATTAATGTGAGGTAGAGTCTGAGTAGTAGTGTCATTAATGTGATGTGGCTTCTTGACTCACTTTTCCCTGTTAAGCCTCTCAATGCCTATTATTAGGAGATTAATGATTCTTCGTATTTCCAGCCTACTTGCCTGTATAGGTTGCAGAAGATAGGGTGTAATTGGGATGTTGTCAGGGTGGCGAGTCTAATCTGCCTCTACCGTATGCTTTTTCTATATGTGGATTACTTCGAGAGTAAGTTTTGTTCATGGCCGAGTACTCTGCATAAGTCTACTAACTCTTTTGGAGGAGGGCCGTCGGTCTCGATTGGGCTTGGCTGGGCTCTCCGACTTACTTCTACAGTGGCCTTTCGTGAACCTGCTTTAGGGATCGATATGGGAAAAAAAGGGTCATGCTACAACCCCCGCTGGAGGCTCCCGCTGGGAGCTCCCGCTGGGGGGTGTAGCTTAGTTTTTAATGTGTTTTATTTAAGATTTTTTTTATATAGATTATTTTAATAATTTTTAATATTTTAAAAAATAAAATAAATTTAGAATATTATTAAAAAATACTTTCTTAATTAGAAAGTAAAAAAAAAATATTAAAAAATACTTTCTTAATCACAAAGTAAAATAAAAAATATTTTTTTTATAATTTTTTATTTTACTTCATGATTAAGGAAGTATTTTTTAATAATATTATAAATTTATTTTATTTTTATAAAATATTTAAAATTATTAAAAAAATTTATATAAAAAAAAATTTTAAAAAAAATACATTAAAAATCTTCACTACATCCCAGCGGGAGCTTCCAGCGGGAAGCTCCAGCGGGATGAGTAGCATTTTCCGGGAAAAAAATCCCTTCCAGTTTATTTGATATCGTCGTTTTAAATATACATGACTTTCAATATATAATGAACAATTATGCTAGTAAATATAATAAAATGTAAATGACATAATTTAATTTAAAAATTTAAATCTTACATTTATTATATATACCATTTATTCTTTTTCAATCAATAACTAATATTTATTAAATTCCACATACATACTGTACTATAGTATTTTATTGGGTTCTTTTCTTTTTCCTATTCTGTTTGCTAGCTAGGTTGGCTGCATTCAACAATTGAATTACTCTAAATGGTCACTCCAAAAGGCGTTGAGTTATATATTATTCTTTTAATTGGGACTCTCAAGTTGGCTCAGATTACTACGGATTATGATCACATGCATGTTGTCGCTAAAAGGGTCACATGATATGCATGCATTAATATTACACACATATAAAAGTGTTTATATTTAAGGGTCACATGTAAAACACAGCTAGCTAATGGTCTAATCAGCATGCCATCATGATCTGTTGAATTAATTTCTCCCGTCATTAATAATTAATGAAATAATATTTAATTTATAAGATTAAGGTGCATTTTCAATAATGACACGATCAGATAAAATTATTTTAAATTAAAATTAAAAGTTGAATAAAATATTATTAAAATAATTATTTTTTAATAATAATATTATTTTTAAATTTTAAAAAATAAATTATTTATTATATTTTATATAAAAATTTTAAAAAAATTATTATAATAAAATAAGACGAGATAAAATATCCTAAAAGCCCGCCATGGTAGTAGTCTCAGTCATCACATATCGCAAATCGAATTGAATGCTCATTTGGGTACGATACTTAATTTGAATAATTTTCAACAAGCGATTTACACGTTTTAATTAGGTACTATATTTAATACCTTTTTTTCCTCATTAATTAAAAAGGGAATGTTAGGTGTCATCAATAACTCAGCATCGCTTTTACATAGTGAGTACATCAGGACGAATAAATTTATACAAAAATACATAAATTTATTGATAATTACTTTTTTAATTATTAAGAAAAAAATTAAAATAGATGTCGAACAGTCAAATTGAAGAGATAAATCCAAATGCCATGGTATCATACTATCATTTTTCATAGAATATATTTGGTTGGGATTTTGAGGACTAATAAGGAGTTAATTTATAATCACATGACAAGAGATCGAACACTCCATTTGTAACACTCGGGTCCAACCAAGTCTGCTTTACAAAATTTTTGAGTTTATGGGTATAAAAAACCTATTTGGTTTTGCAAGTAAAAATTTTATAGAAGAGAGGACGAGCCTAAAATACTTTTGGCGGATTATAATTTTTCATGAGGTTGTAAGTCTTTTAATGGACTAAGTGGATCTTCACTCAAAATTTATGGAACAAGTGTAATTTTTTAGGTTGAATCGAGGCCCAAGAATTAGGCAAAGAGCCCTAGCCCGTGAAAAATAAAAACATAATTCCTAGACTCCACGTAGCATGGTTTCACGTCTGCTTTGTTCCTCTTCATGCACGTCTCTCTTTCTTTCTTTTTCTCTAGGGTTTTATCTTTTTCCTTTTTAGTTACACGTTCATCAACCTAAGGTAAACTTAGAATAGCCGCTTCTTCTTTTTCTCCCTCTCCTCTCGGTTTTCCACTGTCGCCGCTAGCCACTCCTCCATTACACGAAAAGTGCTCTCCACACAAACAGCAACCTCAGCTCCTCCTTTGCACTACCGTAAGTCACACAGTGCTTCAAACCTCCCCGTGCCTTTGTTTTTCCAGCCGTTGCACTGTCCAGACTCAAGCCACAGACCGAGAACCACATAGAGTAGCCAGCCTTGAACGTGTAGCCACCGTAAACCGCCACTGTTGAGCCACGACATCCCCCAGCCCACTGCCCAGCCAACGCATAACACAGCACCACCACTGTTTTACACTCTCAAAACAGAGTTTTTATACCCCATCGTGCACCACCGCTCTCTTCTAGAACTCAGCCCGTTGTCCTCTGTTTTAGTTCCCCGAAACAGAGCAAGTTATTGCTCAAGCCGTCCAGCGAGCTTCCATCCATCGGCCTCTCACTGGGTGTTGCACCTCACTCTCGCCTCTGAGCTCTACCGTCGAGACCTTACGATAACCATCGCCAAAGACTTTCCGGTACCCCCCTGTCCGTCGATCCCCTCTCGGTAAGTCAGACCCGAACTCACCCACTCTCCTCTCCGTCTCACTCTCACTCATCTCTTTCTCTCTCTCTGTGTTCTGCAGTCGTGTCTCAGCCACCTCCCAGCTCGCCGCCTTTGTGCCTCCATCTCTCGGTGAACCTCCACCTCCCTAGCTGTTGCTTTCACAAATTTGTTTTCTTAGTATCAGAGTTTTACAGAAGCTTTGCGTAGGTTAGTCTTTGCATATATATTTATGTAACGAAATTACTTGGTTACCCCCATTGAATTACCACCTTAGTAATATGTTTTAAACTTTTAATACGTACAGTAGTGGACTTTTTATTTATTTATGTTTACAGTATTTTAAATTGTTTTATAGTAAAGATTTCTTTAAAAGATAAACGATCTTGTATAGTTTTTTTTTTCTTTGGACATAGATGCTTGTGGGTTTTATTATTTTAGCATTTTAGGAAACTAATGTTTTTATTGGATTATTTATTAAGTGATTATTGATGAAATTGGGAAGTAATGATAGATTTTGAAGTTATGAGAATTTTAGGTTTTGAGGAATTAAAATAGGTTATTTTACTTGGGCTTAAATATCGAAATATGTGATTGATTAGAGATTTACAGGAATTTCGTGATTATTTTATAGGTGACGAGTAATATTTGTTTCGACATTTTTGAGGAAATTCTGAAAAGCTAAGAAGTTCAGGTAAGCGGGGTTCCTATACTAGACTTTGCATAAAAAGAAAATGAACTGAGGTTGATTTATGAAAATATGCATAGTATATTTGTTTTTGAAAAGAAATGTGAAAATAACCTTAGTTAATTGTTCTTTATTACTCATTGAACTCTGATGAAAGAGAAAGCATTTTTGTCATGACTAGTGTAGACATGAGCTTATTTTTGGCATTTTATTTCTGAACTATGCAAAAAAGAGCGAGTAATAAATTTTGTGCATAAATTATATTTTGTAATAAGATTCTGTTCAGATATGAAGATTTTCTGTACTTTGATATGATATGATGTGATTTTTGAAAACTTTTGGCATGACATTCTGAATCTGGGTTTGGTTTGTGGATGGTGATCTGTTTGACCTACCACGGGTGCTAATAGTGGTTTCTGTTTGGGTTGGTACTAACTGTTCTGTTTCTGGTGCACCCACTTTGGAAACAAAGTGGTCTTTTTTGTGATCTTTCCTGTGTGCACACTCGGGGTTCCGAGAATAAATAAGGGGAAGATTCACATTCTGTTTCTGCTCGGTTAGCTACCGGGGTTTGCACAACCCTACCACGGGGGTTAAATATGGTCTCTGATGTGATATGAAGTTTTGGTATGATGGTGGTCAGTTATGCTATGCCAAAAGACTTTGAATAAGAATATTTTTTCTGAAACTTTCGCTATGATATTTTTGATAACATGTTCTGCTTCCGCACTCTAAAAATGGAAATATTTTGTTTTGCATTTTGAATTTTGTAAATGCTCATATTTGTACACTAGTATATGTTCTTTGCTTACTGAGTTGTTGATAACTTACCCCTTATCTCTAAATATTTTTCAGATAATTTTAATGGTTCAGCTGGAGAATAAGAGTAAGAAGTTTTAGCAATGTGTGATGATCGTGGTGGAATAAGTGCTTGAGGGTTTATTTGAGAGTTGTAGTTAGGGAATTGTTTATTTTCGATTATTTGGATTGGAAAAGTTAAGGATATTTTTAAGTATTTGGAGAGTTTTTAATTTATGTTTAGAGAATTTCTTTGTTATCCCTATGATGGAACATGAATATTTGGGTTGAGTAATGAATTAATATTTTAAGGAGTTTTTCTAGATTTTATAGTTGTAAGACTGAAGTTGATATTAAGTATTAAGAGCTAACTCTCCAGACCTCCAGGATCGGAGCGTTACACCATTATTTCCTTTTTTTTACTCTAAATGAAAAAAAAAAAAAAACACTCAACACTAATTTGGGTCCTCTTTGGTACAATATGGTGGGGGAATTTGGAAACAACAAGGCTCAAAAATTGGTTGTAATTTTCGTTTTCGTTTTCTCATTCCAAAAGCTTTGGCTACCATGTGCTGCTTTTGATCACGAGTTTTGAAAGAGCTAGACCAGTATTGGCTTCCGCAAATCGTACGTATTTTTCCCGTCATTATTCGAGTGGATTATATAAACAACGACCCTATGAATTTGACCATTTTATGTCTGCAGGGAAACGTGCAAGCTGTACGTCTACATCGCTAGAGTGCGTAATCATGACGACAACTTATATATACATGAAAAACTAAAGCTACGTACGTGGCGATCGAATACTTTTCTTTAGATTCGAAGGAAGACGTGATAGTTAACTGATTTGCAACTTGGAAAGCAGTGATCTCAAGCAACTTGTTTTTGATGGAAAGAGACCAATTTCTTGGTCAGAAATAGACCATGCAGCAGCAGCCAGATTATTAACAAGCATGTGGTTATATATGGACCAGAATTAAAGCAAGCAAGAAATTAGCACACGATCATCTTATTGTACGTGTATTCACATTATTAATTTCTTCACCTACATACGTTATTAATATTGTAACTATTTGCTAGTCAATGGGGACGGTTTGACATTTATCTTGATTTTCATCTAATTTCTCGCCACTACATGATATATTAATATATAATTATTGTTTCCATTCATTTTCGCTTAAATTTATCCAATAACGTGTCGTATGATTTTATATAAATATATATATATATATATCCTCACTATACCAATTAAGTCTTGAAGAGAAAAAAATGTCTTTTTTCACACACACATATATGTATGCAGTATGTATAGAGAGAGTTCTTACTTGCCCAAGAAAAAGCATCAGTACTTGTTGTTTTTCTTTCTATGGAGGATTGATATTAATTCCGAGGCTGTATCATTAATTCTTGCATCCAAGCTTCCTTAATTAGACAATCATAATTAATTATCCAGTTTTTAAAATCATTATCCTTCTTCTATCCAAAAAAATCCAGAAAATTCTTGGTTTCTCTCTTTCACATGTTTTTTTTTTTTTTTTTGTTTTTTAACCAGATTTTTTTTTCTACTTTATTTGCTTTATATCAAAGTCACCAAATTATCTAAATTCATAAGAGAGAGAGGGAGTGAGAGAAAAAAAAAATTCTTAAAATTGAAGTTAACCGGTTGACTAGCTAGCCAGCCATCAAGTATGAACGTACACCAGCCATAGAAATAGATACGTGGAAAGATCTGGAGGTGGTGCCCACTAGTCGACCGACATGAAGCGTCGTGGATTTCAACCTCGTGCGCTGCAACTCCGTATGTGATCTCTCAGAGACCACCAGCCTCCTCCATCGCCTATATAAACAACCCTCTCCCCTCCCTAACACCCATTATTCAGAAGTCCCTGATTCTTCTTCTTCTGTTACCTGTGCACGCATACATCAAGGAGCTTTTGGATAAGCTTACTTTTGGATATCAGAGAGCTTTTGATATAATATATACATAGCCAGCTAGCAATCATGACAGGGGGAGGGTTCTCAGGTCCGCCCGGCGGAGGCATCGAGTTCGAGGCGAAGATCACGCCCATCGTCATCATTTCCTGTATTATGGCCGCTACCGGAGGCCTCATGTTTGGTTACGACGTTGGTGTTTCCGGTGAGTACCTACATCTTTCAGATCTTCAACTGTCGCTTCGTCTCTAGCTCTCACACACAGCACTCACACGGTGCATATGCATATGATACTAGATCCATCGAGTTAAGCTTTTTGAGAGATTAAAGTTCACTCACATATATCTTTTGGGTTTAATTTACTCGTTCGCTTCCGAGAGAAAAGGTAAATTAAATTGCTTTGGTCGGTGTCTCCAAAAGGCATGCAAGAAACGACTGTACTTCTAAATTTTCATTCGTTCAGTCGCTTTTTTTTTTAAAAAAGGTAGGTTCCTCTGATTTCATCCCACTCGATCATCATCCATTTTTGTACCTCGTGCATGCTCTCACATCGGCCTCCATCCTCCTTGCCAAATATAAACAAAGCCTCTGACGCCATTTCCCTGAAAGTGAAAAACCTTTTTTTCTTGAAAATAAAATGAGAGAAGGCCAGGTACTTTAGGCCGCGCTTCGTCTTATTCCTTTCAGCCATCATCAAGCCCCGACGTTGACGTACGTCACTTGAAGTTGTTTGGTTTTCCAGCAGATCATGAGCTTGATGTCCAATAGAATCTGCTGCTGGCTGTGTCCGAATCTACAACACGTGCCTAATTTTCTATCATTGGCAAAATTATATAATATTTCTAGTTTCTACTCGTTGCCATTGTTATGTTACAACAAAGAGTAAGGCAGAAAGTGAAACAAAAAACTCCCACTTTGCTGAAAAAAAAAATTAACAATTTCGATACATTATTTAATGTTTATGATAACTCATTATTATTATTAAAAATTCGTTAATTAATTTACTGTTAAATTCAATCGATATATGTAGGTGGTGTTACGTCCATGCCCGACTTCTTGAAAAAATTTTTCCCGGTGGTTTATCGAAAGACTCTTGTAGAAGTCAACAGCAATTACTGCAAATACGATAACCAAGGGCTTCAGCTGTTCACATCATCGCTGTACCTGGCCGGTTTAACCTCGACCTTCTTCGCGTCCTACACAACCAGAAGGCTTGGCCGAAGGCTAACCATGTTGATTGCTGGGGTTTTCTTCATTATTGGGACCATCTTTAACGCTGCGGCTCAAGACCTTGCCATGCTCATTATTGGTAGGATTATGCTTGGCTGTGGAGTTGGTTTTGCTAATCAGGTACGTACGTAATTAATTCCTTTAATTTGTTACTTTATCATTTACAATGTTGAAATTTTAACCATTTAATACCTCTTTAATTTTGCATCTCTATGATACACGAGTTTGCTACGTACTTTTATTTATTTAAATATGGGGTTATTTAATTTTCTTAGGTTAATAGTTTTACCGGTCCCGATAAGAACAAAAAAAACTTTTTTTTCATTTAAAAAAATTTACAGCATCACTAAAAAAAATACTTCATTAATTACTAAGTAAAAAAAAAAATTTCAGGACTGAATCTATACCAAGTGTCGGTCACTCTAGCATTTTTCTTTCTTTTATCAAATATGTACACTACCCCAAAAGAATCTCAAAGAATACATAATACTAAAGAAAGAAAAGGGGGCCCGGGGCTTTGATATTTTGCTTGCTTTGTTTTTTAAACACGCACGTACAAGTCATAGTCATCCACTATGACTATTTATATATATATATATATATTGTAGCTTATGAAAGGACTGTTAGATGTGACAGAGACATATTGTATCTTTTCGAGCTTGGCCTAAGAAACATCAATGATAAAAGATAAAAATTCCTTGGGAGTCATCCAGGGAAAGTCGATCGACTGAAAAACCCATCAATTTCTTAATCTGTATCGTACCTTAATTATGCTTTCGGTATAAAATTTTCTTTCGAATGTTCCTTGGGATCTTTATATATATGTATGTATGTATGTATATATAATGTGCTTTAACATGATATTGGATCCCTTTTTCTTCCAACTTTCTTGTCTTTGCTTTTGTGTGGGGTGGATTTTCGAGTAGTTTATATCGTCCTTTTGTTATTATTTGGACCTCATGAATTTCATTTCAACAACCATATATATTTTATATATATGTGTGTGTATGGGGGAGGCTGCAGCTGGTGCACGTAGAAAGATGCGCTCAAGCTACATGATCATGTGATCCCAACATCATGAGGACTCTGTACAGAACAAATAAAAATAAATTAAAAAACAAAAGGAAAAAAATCCCAAGTTGATTCTGAGAGGAATCGGCCGCGTCTCGTGTTTAATAAAATAATTGATTTGGGTGGTGCGATGTCACCATAAAAATGACATATTTCGAAACATGCAATGCATGCACATAATTAATCAAGTATTGGTCCACGTTGCAANGTTTTGCCATGCTACTACGTACAGAATCGAAGGGGGATGGGGTTGGAGGCTATCGTTGGGTTTGGCTGGAATTCCTGCTGGTCTCCTAACCTTGGGGTCTCTCCTTGTGGTGGATACTCCTAACAGTCTGATTGAGCGTGGTCGCTTGGACGAAGGAAAAGCTGTGCTTAGAAAGATTCGGGGTACTGACAATATTGAGCCCGAGTACTTGGAGCTTGTCGAGGCAAGTCGTGTTGCTAAAGAAGTGAAGCACCCCTTCAGGAATCTCCTTAAGCGAAGGAATAGGCCCCAACTTATCATTGCAGTGGCCTTGCAGGTCAGCATCTTTCACTATGTTCTGTACACGTACGTGTATAATCCCATAAATTAGACTAATTTATCCTGATGTTCTCTGCTTTGAATTGAATGTTTGTGACAGATCTTCCAACAATTCACTGGCATCAACGCAATCATGTTTTATGCTCCAGTCCTATTCAACACCCTGGGATTTGGCAGTGATGCTTCCCTCTACTCATCTGTCATAACAGGAGCTGTTAATGTTCTCTCCACTCTTGTATCCGTTTACTCAGTAGACAAAGTTGGCCGTCGCTTGCTCTTGTTAGAGGCTGGTGTCCAGATGTTCCTGTCCCAAGTGGTGATAGCAATCGTTCTAGGAATTAAGCTTAAGGATCACTCTGAGGACCTCCCCAAAGGTTTTGCAGTCCTTGTGGTTATCATGGTTTGCACTTTCGTAGCGGCTTTTGCATGGTCGTGGGGACCTCTAGGGTGGCTGATCCCAAGTGAGACATTTCCACTGGAGACTCGCTCTGCAGGGCAGAGTGTGACTGTCTGTGTCAACTTGCTTTTCACTTTTGTCATAGCACAGGCCTTCCTCTCGATGCTCTGCCATTTCAAGTATGGCATCTTCTTGTTCTTCTCCGGCTGGGTTTTTATCATGTCATTGTTCGTGCTGTTTCTTCTCCCGGAGACAAAGAATATCCCCATTGAAGAGATGACTGAGAGAGTGTGGAAGAAGCACTGGTATTGGAAGAGATTTATGGATGACCATGAAGATGGAGGAGCTATTACTAATGGTGACAAAAAATTTGGTCATAATAATGGATTTGATCCTTCTTCTCAGCTGTAAACTACACTTAGTGTACTTGGAATTAGTGGGGAAAGTTACCATACAAGAACATCGACACTGGATACTAAATAGGTAGAAATTTATTACTCGTGTGAAGGTTGATTAGTTTCTTTTCTTATTTCGATGTCTTTATGCTTATATTTTTGGGTTCATTAGGAAGGCCATGATTGAAGATGCTGTAAGAGAGTGTTTATATCTTTGTTGTATAGCACCCCAAGCGTGCGAATTCTCATTAATTACCACTGAGCGTGGTGAATTATTGGCCGACAACTCTAATAAACAAAAGTTTTCATGTAACCTTGAGTTGTGGCATCATTGAAAGAACCTTGTACTACCAAACTTCTTTTCGATGATCTTTCTCTTTTATGAGTTGCAGCTCGATCATGTTCTTTTCACGGCCTCTTACTCATGTTATGATATGATAAGATATCTTTGCCTTCTTTTTTCTGATGGGGTTGAGTGAGAACTCATGCCATCTCTGGATATCCCTCACCATAGAGAAGAGAGGAGGACAAATATCATCATCCCAACAAGGGGATCAACATCTCTAAGCCTTTTGGAAGGACTCAGATGCCTGCAATTGTTAACCCATGCAAGTACCCAAATACATAAAAATCATATCCAACAAACATATTTATACGTTTTAAATACATTACTATGCCTTGAGGAGCTAGCAAGCGTATGAACCTATACCAGATCGAAATTAATGAATATATAAATTGAAAAAGTAAATGCTAATAATCACATGGCAATTGGAATTCTCTTTAAGATTAAGTCTATGCTTCTCCCTCGTACAAAGCAATAAGATCCCAACCAAAATGAAATCATTGGGGTTAGGCAATGCCATGATGGTTCTCAAATTCTATTGAAGACAAATCCGCACCCTACCACACCATGAATTACCCCCAAAACACTCTTTCCTTTCAAGTCCCTCAAACATGGCCTTCAAAGTGAAGGCAACAACCAATGCCAAAGTTCCGATCGTCGATGCTTCATTTCAATCATATTTCTTTTTCTTTTTGTAGTAATCTAAGCGGTAAAATTAAAGTGGAAAAGAACAATATATAGGACCTGATTTCCAAGAATTCTTTTATTACTAGCACTTATTTTAATGTAACGTGATTAGTTAAATTCATTATGACTAACACATTATTAGGCCCTCTAATTCAAGAAATTAGAAAATATGATATTACGTTCGGAAATTTACAAGAAGTACTAGTTTGGGATATATGAAGGGAGGTAAATGAAATCTAATTTCATAATCAAGGAGTATTCCTTTGATTATTATTTTTCTCTAAATTTTAGTTTGAGGGTGCTTCTCCATGTTAATTTAAAAAAAAGTAATTTTACATACAATCGTGAAGTGCGTAAACGTCGTGTAATTGTTTTGAAAAATAGTAAGATCCATTATTAAAAAATTAATTTTTTTCATGTGGGTCTCATATTTTATTTATTTTTTTCAAAACGATTACGGAACGATTGCATAATTGATGATCGTAAATATCTTTTCTCTTTAAAAAATAACAGTACATGACCAAAGTTATGCTCTAATGTGTGAGATTTCTCCCTACGTCCTGATTCTTCTCAAATGGGCTATGTGAAATTCTGTCTTGCTCAGTAATTGTTCTATGGGGGCAGCAGATTCAAGTTTAAAAAAAGCAACTTGCTCCTATGAATAAATAGATAAAAATAGGCAATTAATGTACACGGGGCCAGAAGAAAAAGCGTTGCCTCTCTATTTTGTTTGGGCTTTTTTAAGGAACCTGATACAGTATTTATCTCCAAATATGTGCCCCCCAGCCATTGCCTTGAATATAATTGTGTTGGCATTGTCTGGCAACAACTGGTTTCCTTCTCTGTGCTAATGGAGGAAAGTAGTATCATGCCATTGAGTGCAGTATGATTGACACCATTCAAACACCCAAATGGCAAAACCCGATAAAAATAAACTTTCCGTACGTGGAGTTTCATGATTTGGTCGGCCATGCTGTAAGCCTGTATGGTGGTTCGGCCCCATGTCCACTCACTCTTTTTCATCAATTCGCATCAATTCATCGCTGATGCGTAGGATGCTAACAACTTTAACTTTTTCTTTTATTTTTTTATTTTTTTTTATTTTTTTATGTTTTATCTTTTATAATTTGAAATCAGTAGTTAGGAAGATGCCACGTACAGTATGAAATGACTGATGCCAAAATAAGGACTGATGTAAAGTATTTTTCGAAAAATATTACTATGTAGCTCAATAGTTACCGTTTCATTTAACCTCTCAGTAAGTTTTATTTTTTTACTTAATAATTGAAAAATTAATTTTTAATGTATTGATATAATTTTTTTTTTTTAAAACATTTAAAAATGATAAAAAAATGTGAATAAGTCACTTGCAGCGGTAAGCTGCAAGTAGCACAGTAGTGCAGTTCTTCATGACAACTGCTTTCACTTTGAAATTCAATGCATATTTGGTGGGGTACCACATCCACTTTGTGCATTTGGTACAAAGAATGAAGATATAAAGGAGAGAAGAAAGATATAAATGAGATATTAGAGAAAGCTAGCCTTCATTTTTGCTAAAAGCTAAATTTTTGGTATTATCAAAGAAATTTTGAGTTAGTGGTTGTTTAAATATAACGGTGTTTTTCTTATTTGTATGGTTGATGTTGTGATAATTTTCGAGTACAACGCTCAATTTCACAACGTGATGCGAGTAACGCACGCAATGTACATGACATGCAATGTTTCAACTCCTTTGGACACCTTTACCACCGAAAACGACTCAATTACTATCATCAGTAAAGGTCACTACTTCTTTTGCGGTATCCCTGCTCACTGCCAAGCTGGCCAGAAAGTTGACATGAATGTTATGCCTCACAATCTTTCGACTACTCCAACTCTGTTTGCATCAGTATCTCCTCTAGCCCCTGCCATCGGCATGCCCGCTTCTTTTCCAAGCAAGGCTGCTCCTTTGAATGTTTTGGAGGGTGGTTTTGGTTTGCTTGGGTTGGTTCTAGCATTTATTGCTCCTTTTGTTTAAGGATTTGCTTAAAGGTTTTTTGTGGGATCTATATGAATTTCATTGTTTTGGAACTTGCGACGGAATAATTTAGAGTGTGGTAGATATTGATACTCACTGATTAGATCATACATAAACACGTGTTACAAATTTTCCATAATTGTAATTCTTGCCTTTTTGGACCAAGAATGATACCAATATCTCTTGATACTGGCTTGAACAAAGTTGAAGGATAGTTAAAATTTAGATAATTTGTGTCAAAAAGACTTAACATTGGATAGGGCATCTCTAAAATAATTTGGATTTCAGATAAAGTGCTTCACCAAATATAGCTAACTATAGTTGCTTCATCAAATATTAAAATACTAGTTTCTTACTCCAAGTAAATAAATTAAATTAATTAGAATATAATTAAAATTTAACATTTAGAATATAATTATTATTAACATTTAATAATACTTTTTTTAAAAATTAATTTAATTAGAATATAATTATTATTAACATTTAATTGGTAGAACTACAAAATGTGATAAAAATAAATTAAATAAATAAATAATTTAATTAATAATATTTTATTATTATATAGAGAGTAAATGGATAATCAAACGTGGGGATTGAATTTAAATGGAATGGACAAATGTATATTATGTGATATTAGCTAAAATTTGAAGATGTATTTGGCCAATCCAATGAGAATGCTTAATATGATGTTATACAGATATTCACAAGGTTTTGAAGTTTTTTAATTGCAGCAACTAGGCTTTCCGATTGATCCCATTAGAAACTTCCTTCTAATTATAATTTAATGGTTCAATATGGCAAAGGAAATAATACCATTCTACAGTATCAACCATCAAGACCCTTACCATTTCACCACTCACAAAGGTCACATAACTCCTACGGTCCTAACTACTTCCACCTATTTTGAAGTCTTCATTATCCACTGTCCATATAAACCGTTTCAATTACCCTCCAATAAGTGGGTGAACAATTGTGTCTCGGTGAATGTTCCTATTAGTACTTATGGGACTTTTAGGAAGATGTGACTAAACTTATTCGGACTCTTAATTGTCGCATTGGTCATTTTTTTGAGAATGGAATATGGTTTCAAATTTTTTTGTGAAAGAAGGAACCCATAATTCTTGTATGGATCTTCGTACTCATAGTCTTATTTTTAGAAAACTTAAAGGTTTGTTGTGCCTTGACAAATGCTCTTTACCTTATTTGAGACTGAGAATTGCTTAGTGCATGTTGCAACGGGCTGGTGTTCCTTACGTCCATGTTTGTCTTCTTTTTCTTATTCTTTATTGGAGCTATTTGGCAAGATCAAATTGGATTATGCAGGTTTTTATGCAGGTTTTCTTTGTTGGAGCTATTCTATATGCAAATTTATTTAGATGAGTCCTGTTGTGCTTTTATTTAATACTGTATAATGTTTTGAGTTAGTCTATATCTTATTTTGATGCCTGAGTTTGAGGTTTTTTATTATATATAACCCCTAGGCATCCGAATGTAACCACGATATTCCTCCACCATAAATAAGGATTATTAATAAATTTGGAGTACCATCTTTCTTTCTTTCTTTCTTTCTTTTTTTTTTTTAAAAAAAAGGTGGGTGAACAATTTACTTATTTTGGCTTGTAACACATCATCAAAGAAAGGATCACCAACAATAGAAGGCTTCTGATACAATTAAATGATGTAATTATAGGGATCACAAATGAGAATGCACCATACGTTGCAAACACATCTCAACCGGAGGAAACACTTGACGGTACATTCACATTGAGATGGAGTGGAAGGTTTAAGCATTTTTTTTTTAACCAAGAGATGGGGTCACATGGCCAAGAGTGACCCCTCCAACATTTATTAAGAACCCTCAATTGTGGGGAGGAATACCGTGAAACTAATCAGGGCACTAGGAACATTCTTCCCATTCCTATTATGAAACTTTAACCAACAAATCAAAACACTAAACAAAACCTCATAGATACAATTCCTAAGCAACATTCTACAATCATAAAGAAGGCAATCCCGCTTTATCAACACGAAGAATTCCTTTTAAAGAAGCTGGCAACCGCATAGAATCCATCCAAAAACAAGAAACGCCCTCTGCACCCAACTTCGCCAAGCCGTCGGCCATTGCATTTCCTTCCCTAAAAACATGTTGTACTGTGTAATTTTTCAAATTTAATATTGAAAGGATCTCCTCCTAAACGTATTGAAGATACCAAAGACCACACTTACCCTCACGCCACCAATTCACTAGTATCCTGGAGTCCATTTCTAGTTCCACGTACTGAATTCCCACCATCCTGCAGTTTCGAAGACCATGGGCTAACGCTATCAACTCAACACTATTATTGGTACCATCTGCAATCTTAGCCGCATAAGCTAGAATGAGGGCCCCTTTCTCATCTCGTACGACACCTCCAACACCCGATCTTCCTGGATTTCCCAGACTACAACCATCTGTGTTTTGCTTGCACCGGCCAACTCTCGATTTTTGCCAAACAATCAACCAAGCTTCTTTCCGTTTCTTATGCTTAATAGGCACCTCTAATTCAGACAATACTGCATCATCATACTCATTCCAAGTCATTGTTGCCTTAAGTTTTAAACCCACCCAAGAAATCCAATAAGCCATGTCGCCAAAGAGCCTCTTTCGAGTCTGCAATGCCCTCCATACATTTTTTGCATCTCCAAAGCCAAATTTGCCAAATTAATAATATAAGGAATCATCCTAATCAGCATCCCACTAGTGGATGATCGTTTTGCCCTACTAAACCACATAAATATTCTTTGTTTCCATGTTGAGGATGAAACAAATGGCATACCCGACCGATTAGATATTTTCCTCCAAATAAACTGAGCCATATCTCCTCTGGCCAAAATGTGCTCAAGATCTTCATAGGCTCCTAAATCACAACACACACATTTTGAGACAATCGGAACACCCACTTTACGCAACTTGTCATCCACTGAAAGACCTCCATGAAAGGCCTGCCATATAGTCATAGAAATATTCTTAGGAAGCCCAGGATTCCAAAGCCAATGATTCCAAGGTAACTCTGAGCACCCCACTCTCGTATTCTCTCAAGCATTTTTCATCGAAAAACACCCATTTGTTTTCCCCATCCAAATCAATTTATCCGGACCTTGCCGACTATTACCCAGATGCATCAACACTTCAAGGCCTTTTCCCTCCCCAATAAACTTGTAAGTAGTTCCTCATTCCAACCATTCTCCAACTTGCATTCTTTTAGAGACAACAAAGGCCTAACAATATCTTCATAAGTGTGGCCCAGAGGCTCTAAAGGAGACCATTTATCACACCACAAAGACACGTCCCCATCCTTAACCTGCCATCGTTTATGCTGTAATACCTCAGGAATACATCGCATCACCATACGCCAAAAACCAGTGCCCCTTAAAGGATTTACCAAGGAAATATGATTCCTTCTTATGTACTTGGCTGGAAAAAAAGAGGCCCATAACGACTTTTTAGCTATAACTTTCCAAGCAAATTTCATATTTAATGCATTTTGAACCTCATATAAATTCCTCAAGCCAACTCCCCCCTCCTTAATCGGTTTTCAAATTTTGTCCCAAGCCACCTTTTTTTTTTGCTTCCCATTTCCCATTCCCCAGAAAAAGAACTAAATGTCCAATGCAAGGACTCAATTGTCGACTTTGGGATATGAATGACAAATAACAAATGGACCGAAACACTACATAGGACATGCCTTAACAAGATGAGCTTCGCACCTTTTGATAACATCCAAGCCTTCCACCCTTCAATTTTCCTTTTAAATTTTTTCCAACAATTCCTCCAAATGTCTATTTAACAATCTGCCGGTGACAATGGGAACCCCTAAATATTTGAAAGGAAAAGAACCTTGCACAAACCCAGTAACTCGTAAAATGGAACATCTTCTCAACCTTGTAATATGATCAAAAAAATAAATAGCCGACTTATTCTTATTTACAGCTTGCCCCGACCAAACCTCGTACTTCTTCAAGCATTCCATGATTGACTTTAAAGATTTTTTCCCACCATTAGCAAATATAACCATGTCATATGTATATAAAAGGTGAGAAACTAGAGGAGCCCCCCTCGGATGCGAAAACCTCCCAATAGCCCCAGACTGAAACTTAACCTTCAAAAGTTTTGAAAGCATCTCCTCCACTAAAATAAACAAATACGGAGATAGAGGATCTCCTTGCTGTAACCCCCTTCCACCCTTATAGAAGCCCTTCACCGTTTCATTCATCACAACAGCATACCAGACAGAAGTGACACATTGCTTAACAAGATCTTGAAATTGCGAAGAGAAACCAAAAGCTTCCAACACATGTAAAAGAAAGTCCCAATCAATGCTATCATATGCTTTAGCAAAATCCACTTTAATCATTACATTGCCTCCTCCAACAGTTTTATTCATGCTATGTATCATCTCTTGGGTTAAGCTTACATTTTCTAGAATACTTTTACCTGGAATAAAAGCTCATTGCTCCTGAGAAACCATCCAAGATAGAATAGGAGCCAATCGTTGCACCATCAATTTATAACAGACTTTATAAACCACAGAACTGAGGCTAATTGGCCTGAACTTATCAAAACTGGTAGGATTTGAAACCTTAGGAATTAGAACTACATACGATGAGGAATAGAACCTAAGTAGATCACTACCTCTAAAGAAATCTCAAATGCTTCCACCACATCCTTTTCAACAATCTCCCGGCAACATTTGTAAAATCCCGAAGAGAAACCATCCAAACATGGAAAACTTTCTATCGGGATAAAGAACATAATATCCTTAACAGGATCCCAAAATCCAAAAACCATGGGAGTGATGGGGAAGATTGGACCTCAGTGGTTGACAATACTAAGAGACACTGGATCAACTCACAATTTTTTGGATCCAGCTGTGTTAAACCGAGTCAAACTACCCATTAATCTTGAAGAAAAGGTGAAAGTGAAAGTGGCAAGTGGGGAAATCCTACCTAGTGAAGGAAAGTGCAAGGGAGTGGGTGTTAACATTCAGGGTACCAACTTTAAAGTTAAGGTGCATGTTTTAGTCCTAGCGGGTTGTGATATGATGCTAAGCATCCATAGGCTACAAGAGGTTGGTACTGTTTTGTGGGATTTCCAAAAGTTAACCATGAGATTTTTTGTTAAAGGAAAAACAGTGCAGTTACAAGGGTTGACAGCAACAAAATTGATTGAGGAATGCTCTTTAAATGTCTTTAATAAACTGAAAAAAATGAGCATAATTTTATTTGACATGGAAGGTGGAAACAAACCAGTTGAAGAACAAATTCCAGCAACTATGAAAAAAATATTGAAAGAATATCCTGAAGTGCTTGAGGAGCCAAAAAGCCTACCCCCCATCCAAACCCATGACCGTTCTATAAATCTCATACCCAACACTAAACCCATTTCTATGCGCCCTTACTGTTACCCATATTTCAAAAAGATGAAATTGAAAAGATAGTCAAGGAATTGTTAGACTCAGAAGCAATAAGGCCTAGCCAAAGCCCCTATTCTTCTCCCGTGCTATTAGTTAGGAAGGCGGATGGGTCGTGGAGGTTGTGTGTGGACTATAGAGGGCTTAACGCAGTCACTATTAAGGATAAATTCCCTACTCTTGTAGTGGAAGAGTTGATGGATGAGTTACATGGTGCCATGGTTTTTTCTAAGCTGAATCTAAGGTCCGATTACCACCAAATTCGAGTGAAACCTTCTAACATACACAAAACAACCTTTAGGACCCATGAGGGTCATTATGAATTCTTAGTTATGCCCTTCGGGCTAACTAATGCCCCATCCACTTTCCAAAGCCTAATGAACGAGGTGTTCAAACCCCATTTGAGGAAGTTTATACTGGTATTCTTTGACGATATACTGATTTACAATAAATCTGAAACTGATTATTTGAGGCATTTGCAGGTGACTCTCGAAACATTAAGAGAGCATAAGTTATTTGCTAAACTTTCTAAATGCAGATTTGGATGCAAGGAGATAGCATACTTGGGACACTTGATTTCTGGACAAGGGGGTGAAGGTGGATCCAAAAAAATTATAGGCCATGCAAGAATGGCCCCTTCTTGGTTCTATCAAGGCATTACGGGGATTCTTGGGGCTGACCAAATACTACAGGAGGTTCATTAAGGGTTATGAAGACATTGCTGGGCCACTGACCAGAATATTGAGAAAGGAGATATTCAAATGGAGTGAGGAAGCTAAAATAGCTTTCCACAAGTTGAAGGAAGTTGTTTCTTGCCCCCCGGTACTAGCTTTACCTGACTTTACAGAACCATTTACTATCGAATGTGACGCTTCGGGCACAGCTATTGGGGTTGTCCTCATGCAACAAGGGAGACCCATTGCATATTTCAACCAATCACTAAAAGGGAAAGCAATACATTTATCCACTTACGAGAAGGAACCATTTGCACATATGAGTGTAGTGGTGAAATGGAAACCGTATTTACTTGGGGGAACTTTCAAAATTAAGACAGACCAGCAAAACCTAAAGCATCTTTTGGACCAAAAAGTAGGAACTCCAATGCAACAAAAATGGCTCTCCAAATTGTTGGGGTACGACTTTATTGTGGAATACAAAAAGGGGTCCGAGAACAAGGTTGTTGATGCCCTATCCAGAAAGGAGCAGAATGAGGAGGGAACATTAATGCTCATTTCTTTCCCCATTATGGAATGGCTGGAAGACCTACAGGCTGCCTACGAAACTGACCCTAAGGTATAAGCTCTAATCTCTCTTTTTAAGGAGGATAAATTAGGCCCCAAGTATACCATGGGGTCAGATTTACTCCTATATAAACAAAGGCTGTACATTCCCCAACATAAGGAGTTTAAGACTCGTTTGCTGGAATTGGGCCATAGTAGCCCATGGGGGGACATTCGGGTTTTGATAAAACCATCCAAAGGATGAGGAAAGATTTCTATTGGCCAGGTCTAGAAAGTAAGGTTAAGCACTTTATAAGAGGATGTGACCTCTGTTAAAGAGTTAAATCTTCTAACACTTATCCAAGTGGGTTATTACAGCCCCTTCCCATTACCACTCAATCATGGACACACATATCGATGGACTTTGTTGAGGGTTTACCTAATTCTCAGGGGTTTAATAGCTTGTGGGTAGTAATTGATAGACTCACAAAATACAGCCACATAACACCTCTAAAGCACCCATACACTGCCCAAGACATAGCCAATTTGTTCATCAAACATATCTTTAAATTACATGGCTTACCCCTCTCAATAGTCTCGGATAGAGACAAAACTTTCACAAGTAAATCTTGGCACGAGCTCTTCAATTTACAAGGAGTTCAAATGGCATTGAGTACAGCCTATCACCCTCAAACCGATGGACAGACAGAGGCCGTAAATAAAACCCTAGAAAATTTTCTTAAATGCTTCTCAGGTGACAAACCTAGGGACTGGGTATCGTGTATACCACTAGCTGAGTGGTGGTATAATTCTTCCACACATCGGTCAACTAAATTAACTCCCTTTGAGGCACTATATGGATATCCCACTCCCCGTTGGTTAGAATATATACCAGGTACTGCAAGAGTTGCAGCAGTCAAAGAACACTCCAAAACCGAGATCAGATCTCACGGGTCATCCAAAACAACCTGCAAAAAGCCCAAGACCGAATGAAAAAATATGCTGATCTGGAAGGAAAGAAAGATAATTCACTAAGGGAGAATGGGTTTACCTCAGACTCTAGTTGTACAAGCAAGCTATAGTGGCCCTCCGCCAAAATCACAAGTTAGCTCCGAAATTTTTTGGCCCATTTTAGATTCTCCAAAGGGTGGGTAAGGTTTCTTACAGACTAGATCTCACTCCACACGCACAGATCCACCCCACATTTCATGTGTCTTTACTCAAGAAGAAAATCGGTTCCTCAACCACAGCCATGCCCGATCTACCTCCAATAGACCACAATGGAGTCCTCTGTCCAGAACCTGTCGAGATATTGGTGCGCCGAATGGTAAGGGTGGGTAATCAAGCAAAGGTCGAAGTTTTGG
>QEOT01123068.1:22085-45078 GCA_003123785.1 Pterocarya stenoptera | reverse complement strand
AGCGAATCCAGAAAATGAGCAAAGATTAGCAAAACAGTCTAAAGAAGAAGTAACTGGTTTCTTATGGCAAAAGGCTAAAGATCAGGAGTAGTCTCACAAGCCACAGAGTTTTGCTCGGCTATTGCAAGAATCCCTACTTGTTTCTAGGAACGTGGGACGTACTTTAGAGCACTTGATGGCTTCTAATTTCTCAAGTGCATGCTTTATTTAGTTTATTTATTTATTTTTCTTATCGTGATTGCCTTTATCTTATTCTATTAGTTCTCTTTTTGTTTCTTTTTTCCTGCTATGTTGCAATTGTCACATTGGGTGGAGTCCAACACTATTTGCATCTTTCAATCAACTGACGGAATCAAGGTTCTCCCTTCTTTTTAATTGTTTTATACAAAAAAAAAAATGAAAAATGAAAAATGAAATGCGTTATACACCGAAGTTTATAACCCACAAAAAAGAAAGGTTGGATATATGTGATCTAACGCCTCAAAATCAAAATAAAATAAGGAGGAAAAAATATATTTTTTTATAATAACAATTGTATAATATTTAAAATTTATCTTTTAAATTAAATTATATACGTTACATAAATGGTGTACATGTGTATGGTGTAAAAGCTTTAAATAGAATTATTCTACATCTCTCTGCAATCCCCATGTTTTGGTCTTTAACTAGCTAGGGGGCCGGCCGGGCCGAAACCACAAAGCTCTTTTCCATATCATGCATTGACGTGGGGTTTTGTTTGTAGAATCTAACATTATCTTTGGTATCTTTATTTTTGAAAATATAATGCATGAAGATCAAGATTTTGATAAATCTAAAATCATCAAAATGTGATTAAAAAAATTAAAAAATTATGTGTGGTGTGTGATGTGAGAATGATATATGATCACTAGAATTTTTCTTATTAAACTTATGTTTAATTGGGAATATAATAAGATCACCATTTCGTGCAATATGGCATTGCTAAGTACGTACGTTTAGCTTATAACACTATAAGAAAACTGCTTATTTACGACCAGTTAATTTCAGCGAAATAACTATTTACAACTAAAATATAGTCTTTTGATTACAATAAATTAGTCACAAAAGTCTATTTTTCTTGTAGTGTAATTTTAGCATAAAATTAAGTTCATTAATTTAAATCATGGTGTCCAACAAAAAATAGAATCCAATAAAAAGATAGTGGGTTATTATATATATAATATTGCCGATCCACTAATATATATATATATATATATATATATTAGCGTTAACCCAAGCAAAGGATCGAGTGGCTTTACTTTATATAATATGCTTTATCATTCCTTCTGGTCAATTAATATTCATGCCTTTCTTCTTCATGTTTTAATTTTCTTTTATATTTTGATTTTTGATATTTTGAAATTTTTTTTTTTTTGGAACAAGTGGGTCTCAATCTTATCACGCCTGCTTGTGATCTTTTTATCTCTTTTGCTTTCGTCCCAGATTTGGTGAGATTGGAAATAAAATAAAAAAAAATTGAAGCTGAGAATGGTTTAGGTTTGGGAAAATGCTAGTTAATTGGAAATAAATAAATCTTTTAGATAACTTTCTACTTGAATTGTAGGACTTAGAGTGAGAGAAATAAACATTTCAAGTGCACGTACACTACAATATTTATTGAGCATTACTTGTTATTGAAAAAATCATTCGAACAGTAGTAATTGTTTTATATATATAATTCATCATTTTATTTCATGTGTCTATTTCTCTCCCCCTTTAAATAATATAATTAACTCACCCAGCATCTACAAAAACTCAATGTCACCTCGGGCTATTTTATATGGTGGTGCATGGATGCCTCTCTTTCAGGCCTGATGTGGCCGGGTGGTGCACTCATGACCACCATGCCAATATTACAGGGGTTGCCAAACCACCCTCATGAAGACCATGGTCGAACCATTTTATCCCATCGGTTTTTATGAGTGACTGATCATCATGTGATTCTTTTTATTTTTTATCTTTAGGTTGAAAAAATTGGTAGATCACTTTTTCTTCAAAATAAAAATGGGCAGTGTATTTAATTTAGAGATTTTAAACCGATTTCAATTAATAAATCATGTATTCATGTTACCAGACAAACAATTTCCATATTCATTTAGAATTAAGAGAATTTGAATGCCCATTAAATTTCGCATATCAAATATATCCTAAATGCCCCGTCGCTTCTCCAATTTTACATTCAACGAGATTGATTTGATCTTAGGCCCCAATTAGACCATAGACTGAACTTGTTGCGTCTAATTTTAAGTTGAATCTAACATCTAAATATTCAATTCTTAAATCACTAAACTTATCTCAACTCAAAATCTCTTTCCATGTGGGACCCATAACCTTAATTTTCAACTCAACACCTTTTTATATGTGGCACCCATAATTTTTTCTAACTTCCCATAAATATCTAATCATCTTAACATCCAAACACATCTAAACTCATCTTAGGTGAGCCTCACAAAATTCACTTCATCATTTCAATTCACTACTATTTATAAAGAATTCAACTTATCTCAGCTCAACTCAACATCTAAAGAGGACTTTAGAGTTTCTACACGTACTCTAAGATCTGAAATATGAAAGAGATATATAGAAGATGAAATTGGCCTTAAAACATTTACTATTGTTTAAATAAATTTTTTGTAGAGCATTCAATATTAGAAAACGTCGTATCATATACGTAGAACTTACTTCATATGTTTATCTCTCCCATTTTATGTCCATGAGTTCAAATAGAAGCTGATCTAGAAGATTCACAACTTCTTCTTTTAATATGGATGCATATAGTACTATAAGCTCTCAAATTCCGCAATAAAATGTAAATCATGTAATTTCTTCTATGGATCTTGATAGGGGTGGTGCATTAACTATTTTAATGAACCAAAAAGCTGCTTTCCAAAACCAATTCCAACTTAATTAATACAAAAGAAAACATGGCCATCTGTATCAAATTAAGTCCGACTTAAGTAATATTGTACGTAGTTGGAATAAAGCACCCATGCATCTTGATGTGACTTAAACCGAAACCATGAATCTCAACTTTAAATTTTTTTATTTCAAATTTTACAAAATATATACCCATACCTAAAAAGATAAAAAGAGAAAGGCAGAGTAATGTATGTCACGACCCACTTTTAAGATCACTAGGCATGGTTTGGATAGCAAAATCCTTCCAACTTATTCCATCTCATCTTATTTCATCACATCTCATCTCAATATTCAAACATCACAAATACAAACACTTTTCAATTTTAAATTTTTAAATTTTTTCATCTAATTATTAAAATAACTTTTCCAAACTTTTAAAAAAAATATAAAAAATAATTCAACTTTTTCAAATGGTCAAATAAAAATAATATTATAAAATTATATTCTAATAATATTTTAACTTTATAATATTTTATAATTCAACTTTTTCTCTATATTTTCTAAAATCCTATAAAATATATTAACTCCAATAATTTTACTACTATTTACAGATCATAATCTTATCTCATCTAACTATCCAAACAACACCAGAAGAATTAGCATCACACCTTAATTTATTTGGGGCGATATATAGTGGGTTAGTGTTATGTACCCACTATATATTATTGCAACCCACCATCTCCCCCAAAAAAGGGATGGTTTTGGTAACTACATATTATTGTTGTCGCTGCTGCATGCCAATGGCCCATTGAGGCAGGGTTGGGCGGCGGGGCTATTATTGTAACGGGGCAATATATAATTTGGTCCACTCTATTCTCTCCCCCATCTGGCACCACCACTCCGCGGACCCCACCTTGGCATCATCTAACGGGACAACCCGCTACTAAGCATGACATTTCACATATCTTACGTACGTACTTACTTCAGAGCACTTGCTGGCTTCTTTCTCAAGGGTATGCTTATTTTTTCTTATCACAATCGATCGCCTAATTTATCTTAGTCTTTTCCTCTTTTTGTTTCTTTCTGGTTGCCTCTATCTTTCAATCCCATTGGGAGGCCGAGTCCAACACAATTTGCCGCTTTGAATCAACTAACGGAATCTAAAGCTATATATCTCTGTTAAATTCTTATAAATATATATATAATTCTATACACCACACTACTATTCAATTTTCATCACAATATAATGAGATTGTATTAATGCCCGTCAATCTTTATATTTATTCTTTAAAAAAAATAAAAAATCATTTAATGGTTTATGATAAAATGTGTTATATCTTATATAAATATATATAGTGAGATGAAAGTAGGCGTGCATAACATTACTCTCTATATATATATATATATGAAAATGAAATGCATGTACGGAAAATTTAATATTAACCCACAGAATTTTAATCTGATTTTAATTAATTAATGGGTTAATACTCAAAAAATGTTATATTAATATTTGAGAGTGATCACTTGATCGGATTGGAATTTTAGCACATTTAAATCTTGCTCTTTTTATATGTAATATATGCATGCATATATACATACATAAGTAGTAGCTAGGCTTCGAAATTCGGCAAAACAATGTAAATGTAATTTCGTCTTCATGAAGGCAATGCATTTTTAATGCACCAAAAAGCTTTCCAAAACCAATTCCAATTCAAAAAAAAAAATTTAAATTTAAATTTTATTTGTTATTATTATTTTTATTTCCAATCTCACCAAGTCTATTATAATTATACGTGCTGAAACCTAAAAAGATAAAAAGAGAAGGTATGGTAATGACATGATCATCCACTTTTAAGCCGAAAGAACAATTGGTGCATGTCACATACACCTTAATTTATTTATTTATTTGGGACGATATATGGTGGCTTAGTGTTACGTACGTAGCCACTATCGCCCCCAGACAAGCTAGGACCGGAGTGGTTTGGGTAACGCTAATCATAAATGGCCTTTTACTTTCTTCTCTCTTCTTTTTTTTTTTTTTCCATTTCAAAATGTATATTTCTTGGCACAAATGGATATCATTATCATGCCTTCACTTTTTATCTATATTGGTTTTGGTACAGATTCGGTGAAATTTGAAATAAAAAATTCAAAGCTGATGAGAATGTTTAATTTTGGTCTAGGAAAATACTAGCTTGATTAGCATAATATTTTACAACTTTTGGATCAATTTTTTATTTTTTATTTTTTCATTCTTTTCTCAAGTCTCGAAGTTTTAATGAATAAATAAAAATTTTTATATATACAACTATCTTTTTTTTTTTTTTTTTTTATCAATTTCGAAGTTCTAAATGAAATTAGTGTTAAATTGATAAATTCTGTCAAAAAGATTATAATTATGTCCAATGTTATGCCTATAGTAGCTGTGAAGGGAGTAAATCCCTTGGGACGGGCTAGAAGTAAGGTCCAAGTTAGAGCCCAGATATGGGGTTTGGGCAAGGCCAAACATTGTGGGAAGACTTGGGTCGAGACCTGGGTATGAGTTCCGGGTCAGGCCATGTTCACATCAGAAACCCAGTCAAAAGATACATAAAAGGCTTAAGGAAGAAGGAAGGTCGCATTCAATGCAACCCAGGAATATTCAAGCCATATCACACCAAGCATTAATGAGATAGTAGAAACTTAGGGAAGAAGGTTTGCCGCATTCAAATGCAGAGGATAAAGTTTGAAGAGGAAGACACGCCGCATTAATGAGATAAGAGGAACTCAAAGCAGAAAGCATGCTCATTTAATGCACCTAGAGTTTGCACTACACAGCGAATGTGATACCCCATATTTTAATGTATTTTAATTGAATGATTATTTTAATTAATTCAAATATTGGTTCTCTTGTTTCAAATTTATCGAATTTTTCGTTGGATTTATTTTATGATTTTTAAGTTATGAAATTTATTATGATGTGCTTTCTATTAATTATTGTTTTACATTTAAATTGTTCTTTACTTTAAATTAGTTTAATGTGGGACTTTAAAATTATTGTATTTTTAGATTATTATTATTATTTTATTTTAACTAGTCACTGCGTTTAAATTATTTTATTGAACTTACTGTTTTGAAATTCTTTTCATTGGATCAATTTTGTGACCCAAGTTGTGAGGATTGGACCTCATTTCTTTCCCTCACTTTTTCTTTTTCCCCTTTTTCTTTCTCCTCTTTTATCTTTTTCCTTCTTTTCCTTTTTTCTCCTCCCGCGCGTGACAACCCCCTCCCTTCTCCCCCATCTATTTCTTCGTCTGCCGAGTGCGCCGTCCGTGGCCTCCACCGCCCCTCTAATTTTCTTCCCCTCCAGCAGGCCGACCATCCCCCTCCATTTTCAGCCCAGCCCATGCCGCCGTTAGCCTCCACATGTAGCGCCCCCGACCCCCACGTACGGAAACTCAAGAATCGAGACGTCCAGGTAATGACAATATAGTTACGCATCCCAACGATAAGTGCCAACTGTGTGTACAAGCAACAATGTAAAACAAAAATAAAGTAGCGGATGATTCAAATAAGTCAACTAAGTACCAGAATTGTTCAATACAAATTCACAAAAGCAAAAGCGTTTTAAAGAGTAATACAGTTATCCTATAAAAATATAATAATTCCAAAAAAACATAATTCAACAAGCTGGAAACAAATCCCAAACACGAGCGAGTGATCCCAAATCACTCCTCCGGCGGAGCCACATCCTCAGGCTTGGCATCAGCATCATCTATATCAAAATCTGCGATACCATAAAACGATACTGCAGGTAAGTAATAATCCAAACAACCCACGAGATAGAAATGCATTAATGCAACCATCAATTATGCATGCATATGATGAAATATGCATTAGACCCAAAACATCATTTTTCCCGAACATGAATATATTTCAACACACGCCAAAATCTCATTTTGACCCAAAAATAATAATCCGTCATTTTTCCAGAAAATGACCCATTATCTAATTTTACCGTATGCACCATGATCTCACCTAGGGATCATCCGCACACCTTGGCTCCCTTCGTCACACTACGGGTAACGACCGTGTGAGTGACTTCGTAATGAGCGATGCCCAATTCCGCGCCCAACGCGTTCTTGGCCAAGTATCCTCTAGCCCCTGCTAGCAAGAGGGGCCACAGAGTCGGCACGAGAGCGTTACCATCTTGTCCGATCCCGTTGTCGCCCAGCGACAACCTAGGAGACGTCACTCAATATATTCCACTCCCGAGTGACCAGAGGAGCTCTACCGAAATAATACCCCATCTCGGCTTGGGTCGTGATACACACGCATCCAAAAACCATTTCTCACTTGAAAACTTAGTTTTCAAATATACACATGAACATGTATGCAATTATGCGAAAATTCAGTTTTCATTTACAAACATGAACATGCTTGTAATTATGCAATGTACAAAACACAACACAAATATCCAACAACCAACAAATCCTAGTATAATCCAATCACACAAAAACTCCATCCTCCAATCCATCAGACTCCCTTACTCCTCGGACTCAGTTTGGCACAACCAACCAGTTCACAGTAAAAATGAGTTAGTGCAAAAATATATTTAAATCTCAAAAGTTCTTTGAAAAAATACTTACAGCACGATAATATAATTTTCTAAGGATCACGGAAGTGCTAGAAGTGGCGGCACAGCCACGTAACAGTACATTTTGGACTATGACCATGGGTCTCAAAAACTCAACTTTTGAACGGGGACAAATGAAGACTAGGGATGGCTAGGAATGGCTTAGGGGTGTTGGTGAAGCTATTGGTAGTGGTAGTTGGCTGTAGATGGCAGCGTGGGCGGCGGTTGAAGGCCAAAAAGCTCAAATTAGAAATGGAGATGGATGGGCTTCACCGGTGACAAATAGGAGTTGAGGATGGATGGGTTAGGTAGCTGGGAGGCTGCTGGTGCTATGGTGAAAATATGGTGGCCAAAGGCAGCGCAACGGCGGCGCTGGAGCACAAAAACTGCTCGACTTGAAGCCGTGCTTGGAGGCTATCGGCGGCGAGGGAGGAGCTAAAACTGGAGGAGGATGGTCGCTGGCCGGAGGGGAAGAGAATGGGAAGGGCGGTGATGGCAACAGGCAGTGCATGGCAACGCTATGGGTGGGTGAAGCAAACGGACGGAAGAGAAGGAGGAGAAGAGAAGCAAGGGAAAAGGAAAGGAGAAAAAGAAAGAAGGAAGAAGAAAAAGATGAGAAAAAGAAAAAGAAAAAGTAAAGGAAATAAATGAGGTTCAGTCCTCACAACTTGAGTCACAAAATGATCCAACGAAAATTATTTCAAAACAGCAATTTAAATAAAACTAATTTAAACACAGTGAGTAAAATAAAATCCAACAATAAACTTATTTAAAATAAAGATCATTTTAAATAATGAACAATAATTAATAACAATAAAACACATTGAATTTAAATTTCACAATTAAAAGTCATAAAATAATACCATGTAAATCATCTAAAATTTTAAACAAGAAATCTCATAATCCTAGGAAATGCAATAATTACTTGGTCAAAATACACGTAAATACGGGATATCACACCACGCACGGCGGCAAGCTGCACGGTTTTTGTGCTCCAGTGCCACCGTGCTGCCACCATTGGCCACCATCTCTTCACCACAGCACCGGCGGCCTCCCAGCTACCTAACCTACCATTCCTCAGCCCTGATCCGCCACACTTGAAGCCCCTCCATCCCCATTTCTGAGTTGGGTGTTTTGGCCTTGAACCACCGCCCTCGCTGCCACCCACGGCCAACCACCACTACCATTAGTTTCACCAACACCTCTAAGCCATTCCCTAGCCCTCTCGATTCTTCATTTGTCCCATTCAAAAATTGAATTTTTGAGACCCACGACCATAGTCCGAAATACATTGTTGTGCCGCTACATTATTATGTTGTTGCACCTCTTGCACCTCCATCCCCATTATTATTATTAGCACTATAAGTAGTTTTCCAAAGAATTTCTTGAGATTTAAATATATTTTTGCACTAATAAATCTTTTGCAGTCTGGTTGGTTGTGCCTGTCATTGAGTTCGAGAAGTATGGGGGTCGGTTGGATGTGAAGATGGGTTTTTTATTTAATTGAATTATGTTTGCGTGCATTTATGTTGTGTTTGGCATCATGGCATTTATTGCATCATGTCATATATGCTCATGTGTTGTGAATGAAAACTAAGTTTTCGTGTGAGATATGATTTTGGGTTTGTTTGAAATGAATGGATTGGACGATATGAGAGAGAGCAAAAAGAGACTGTAGGAATGGTGGTAAGCAGGGATGGTGGTAGAGTCACGCTTGCAATTCCAGGCTACAGTGCTCTGATGGGTACCCTTTGTGTGGAAAAAAGCTGTAAGGATGGTGGTAGAGTCCTGCCTATTATTCTTGCCTATGGTGCATGTGGTAAGGATGGTGGTAATCCCTCCTACGATTCTTGCCTACAGCGCAAGCTGTGGGGATGGTGGTAAGCAGAGATGGTGGTAGTCCCGCCTGTGATTCCTGCCTATGGTGCACGCAGTAGGGATGGTGGTAGAGTCCAGCCTGTGATTCCCGCCTACAGTGTCTCCACCAGCTTGCCTCATCCCTAGCCTCAGTCTACGAGTTCGATGAGAAGGCCAAGGGAGCCAACTATCGTGTCTCCACGGGCTTGCCTCAATCTAAGAGGTAGACGAGAAGACCATGGGAGCCAACCACCGTGCCTCCACGAGCTTGCCTCATCCCTTTTCACAGTCTATGAGGTTGGTGAAAAGACCAGGGGAGCTAGGCACTATGTCTCCACAGGCTTGCCTCAACCCATGCCTCAATCTATGAGGTTTACGAGAAGACCAGGGCAGCCAAGCACCGTGTCTCCATTGGCTTACCTCATCCCTTACCTCAGTCTACGAGGTCGGTGAGAAGACTAGGGGAGCGAAGTACTGGGTCTCAATGAGCTTACCTCATCCCTTGCCTCAGTCTACAAGGTCGGCTACCTTGTCCCTTACCTCAGTCTACTAGGTCAGCGAGAAGACCAGAGGAGCCAAGCACCGTCTCTCCACAGGCTTGCCTCATCAGTTGCCTCAGTTTACGAGGTCAGCGAGAAGACAAGGGGAGCCAAGCACAGTGTCTCCATGGGTTTACCTCATCCTTTACCTCAGTCTACGAGGTTGGTGAGAAGAACAGGGGAGCCAAGTATCATGTCTCCATGTGCTTGCCTCATCCGTTGTCTCAGTATAAGAGGTCGGTGAGAAGACAAGGGAGCCAACCACCATGTCTCCATGAGCTCATCCCTTGCCTCAGTTTACGAGGTCAGGGAGAAGACCAGTGGAGCCAAGTTTCGTGTCTCCACTGGCTTTCCTCATCCCTTGCCTCAGTCTACGAGTTCGACGAGAAGACCAGGGGAGCCAAGCACCGTGTCTCCACGGGCTTCCCTCATCCGTTGCCTCAGTTTACGAGGTCAATGAGAAGACAAGGGAACCAACCACCGTGTCTCCACGAGCTTGCCTCAATCTACGAGGTCAGCGAGAAGAATAGGGGAGCCAAGTACTGTGTCTCCATGGGCTTGCCTCATCCATTGCCTCAGTATAAGAGGTCGATGAGAAGACCATGGGAGCCAACCACCGTGTCTCCAAGGGCTTGCCTCATCCACTGCCTTAGTCTACGAGGTTGACAAGAAGACAAGGGAGCCAACCATCGTGTCTCTACGAGCTCATCCCTTGCCTCAGTCTACGAGGTCAGTGAGAAGACCAGTGGAGCCAAGCTTCGTGTCTCCACTAGCTTGCCTCATCCCCTGCCTCAGTCTACGAGTTCGATGAGAAGACCAGGGGAGCCAAGCATCTTGTCTCTACAGGCTTGCCTCATCCCTTGCCTCACTCTACGAGGTCATCAAGAAGACCAGGGGAGCCAAGCTCCGTGTCTCCATGGGCTTGCCTCCTCCATTGCCTCAGTCTACTAGGTCAATGAGAAGACCAAGACCACCGTGTCTCCACGGGCTTGCCTCATTGGTTGCCTCAGTATAAGAGGTCAATGAGAAGACCATGGAAGCCAACCACCGTGTCTCCACGAGCTTGCCTCGCCCTTTCCATAGTCAATGAGGTTGGCAAAAAGACTAGGGGAGCCAGACATTGTGTCTTCATAGGCTTGCCTCAACTCTTGCCTCAGTCTATGAGGTCGACGAGAAGACCAGAGAAGCCAAACACCGTGTCTCTATAGGCCTACCTCAACCCTTGCCTCAGTCTACGAGGTCAACGAGAAGACCATGGGAGCCAAGCTCAGTGCCTCCACAAGCTTGCCTCTTCCCTTGCCTCAATCTATGAGGTCGACGTGAAGACCATGGGAGCCAAGCACCGTATCTCCACTAGCTTTCCTCATCCGTTGCTTCAGTCTCCACGGGTTTGCCTTAACCCTTACCTCAACCCTTGCCTGAGTCTACGAGATCGACGAGAAGACCAAAGGAGCCAAGCACCGTGTGTCCACAAGCTTGCCTTTTCCCTAGCATCAGACTACGAGGTCGACGAGAAGACCAGGGGAGCCAAGCACCTTGTCTTCTCTGGCTTGCCTTTTCCCTTGTCTCAGTCTACGAGGTCGGCAAGAAGACTAGGGGAGCCAAGCTTCGTGTCTCCACAAGCTTGCCTCCTACCCTGCCTTAGTCTACGAGGTCGACAAGAAGACCAGGGGAGCCAAGTATTGTATCTCCACGGACTTGCCTCATCTGTTGCTTCAGTCTACGAGGTCAATGAGAAGACCTAGGGAGCCGATCACCATGTCTCCATGGGCTTGCCTTAACCCTTGCGTTAGTCTACGAGATTGACGAGAAGACCAAAGGAGCCAAGCACCGTGTCTCCACGAGTTTGCCTCATCCCTTGCCGCAGTTTACGAGGTCGACGAGAAGACCAGGGTAGCCAAGCACCGTGTCTCCACGGGCTTGCCTCATCCCTTGCCTCAGTCTACAAGGCTGACGAGAAGACTAGAGGAGCCAAGCATCTTGTCTCTATGGGCTTACCTCATCCCTTTCATCAATCTAGGAGGTCGGTGAGAAGACCAGGAGAGCGAAGTACAGTGTTTCCATGGGTTTGCCTCATCCCTTGCCTTAGTTTACGAGTTCGGCCAGAAGACCAGGGGAGCCAAGCAGGCGCGGGAATCGCAGTGAAGTGAAAGTCCCAAGTGGCAAGGAACTGAGAGCAAGGCATCCCGAAGTCTACCTTGTCAGGCCCCGGCTCGTGGTCACAAACTACTAGGACAAATACGCACCAAAGTAGGTGGGTACATGCCCACAGAGCCCAATTTGAAGAGGTGTTTGCAGTAGAGAAACCCCTGAGCAAACAACGAAGGTGCTCAGATGACACCGCAATCACTTTCGATGAAGAAGACTATGAGGGGTTGCTCCACCCTCACGAAGATTCCCTGGTGGTAACCATGCAGATTGCCAACTTCACAACCCAGAGGAGTTTGATTGACAAGTGTAGCTCAACCGACATCTTGTTTTCAGATGCATTCACCAAGATGGGAATTGACAACAACCTAGGAATGCTATGTGCAGGAACTGAAGGATGGGAGCAAAGATGTGTGGACACTTGAGGAACAAGCCTATAATGTAGGACATCAGGCAACGAATGAAGGTAGTACAGGAAACTATAGCTAGTACAGAAAACGAAAGGTAGGATAGATCAAAAGTGATTATAGGACTGGAAATGAAGCTCATACGAAAAATGATGCAAGGATGGAAACCTAAAGCTCCGACACAAAAATGAAGGAAAGACGAAAAAATGAACATAGGGTGGAAAATGAAGGTAGGAAAGGAAATTGCAACTAGGGAGGATAATGAAAGGTAGGACAAAAAACTTATGTGATAATGTAAAAGAAGCTAGGTAGGAAAATGAAGGTAAGATGTAAACATGAAGGTAGGTTGAATCAACTGGGAGCTGGGTTCCCGAGCAGGTCATCCGACAACCGATCAAATTGATGGAATCATGTGGGAGCTCAGGTCCATAAGAATCCGACCCCCGATCAAAGTGGTAGAATCAAATTCATAGGATCACGTGGGAACATAGCTCCCGAGTACAAGATTTGACCTCCAATGATTGGCTATCATGCACGTATCCAATCCACAATCAAGTTGCTGAAAACGCATGGGAGTTCCTTTCCAGGAGGCAAGCAATGTGATCTCGAATCCCAGGTGATTAACATAACTCCTACCCTAGGGTGAGCAACAAAGCCCTTTAAAAGCAACAGTGCTCGCACCCTCGAGCAAAGTGCTCCTCACGAAGGGCTAGCAACAACAGCGACTACTTTGCTTAGGTGAGCTCTTGCTCAGATGTGAGTTAAAGTCCTCGCATCCAAGATGTGAGCATTTTGCAAGAATGTTGGCATCTCGAGGCAAGCAAAAATTGCTTGCAACTAAAAGAACGAGAAAAGTATCCAACCCCACGCCAGTAAAACTTGCACTGAGGAAGAGCAAAGAGTGTTCAAACAATGCTCTTCTCAAATGCCTTCTTTGAGATCTCGCCCCAAGAAGTGCTCGGATTACTTGACCTACCTTTCCAGCTGGGAGAGCAAAGTGCTTCTCACTAAGAGTGAATAACAACAGCAAGCAAAGAGTGCTCATACCTAACCAAGCAAACATCAGCTCGCACCACCAAGTAAAGGGTGTCCCACTGAGGCGAGCAAAAGATATGGTGTTGTTTGAAAAAGTCAAAACTCCGCCTGAGCAAGAATGGAATGTCCACACAATAGTGAACAAAGAGTGCTCGGACCCTAGGTGAGCTCAAATAGTTCACGCTCAAGGTGAGCATAGATAGTTCATGCTCGAGATAGGCCCCTTGAAAAAGCATGAAAGTTTGGCCAAGGACTAAGAGTGCTTGCTCAGTGGAGTGACGAGAAAAAGTGTTCATCCAAGACGGGAAAATGATGGTAGGCCGGAAAAAGAAGCTTGGATGGAAAATAAAGATAGGACAAAAAAATGAAGATAGGGCAAAAAAAAAAATGCTCGAGTCCTAGGGTGAAGCAAAATTCTCACACCCGAGGTTAACAAAGAGTACTCGTAACTATGGCAAGCAAAAATGCATTTCCGAAATTACCCCTACTTGCATATTTGGTCTTGTGATTCAATCTTGTTTGTTGAGTGCTATTATTGCATGGACATCTTCTTCTAGATCTCTCCTCGTTTTGTTCGTATTTTTCTGTCACCAACAGCTAATCTCTCTTCTCCCTCTCTGGTGTCTTCTCCGATTCTTTGTGCATAGCCAAGCTCATATTTGGTGCTATTGTGCAACAAAGCTCGCGTCTGAAGGCGGTGGATGTTCTATACTGCAATTCCCAACCACAAATGCCTTTATTTTCTCCACCAACCCCAAGAAAGTGGCACTCTGTCTGATCTCTCTCTTTCCACGTGTACGCTACCAAGTTCTTCTCGATCTTGTACTGAAAAGCCAACTAAGAAAATTTCAACCACCATGGATTTATGTCTCGTCCATGATCAGCTGCTTTCTAGTTGTGGAGATTTTTGGTTGTCAATGGTTCTCAATATATCTAGTCGGATGGTTTTATTTGGCCAAATGATGTTTTTGTCTAGTTAATCTATTGTTAGTATTTTAGTCCGTTTGGTTTTGTAGCATGAGCACTTTAGCCCAATCTTGAAACTGTAGCAGGGGCACTCTTGTCGGATCAATACCTGTCGTAGGGACATTTCAGTCCAATAGTCCATGATGGAATATGTAGACTTGAGCCAAGTTATCACATGAATTCCTACGAAGTAGAGTCTATACTTGCTCTTTTATAATAGAAAAGATAATAAACATACTCGGCTTGCTGATATTTCATTAAAATAAAATAAAAGGTTTTGCAAATGAAGATTTTCTACTACTTAAGATAAATTATTCAATATAGATTAAAAAAACAAAACAAAAAAGACTTTTAGCCTTGCGGTCATTAGTTTCTCATTAATTATCACTTTTATTTTCCCATCACGTAACTCTTTTATCATTTTGTTATTAGTTTTTCAATAAAAAAAATTATTCATTTTATTGGTGCTATTGATCTAATTCGTTACTTACCGATTTGGCATTGTTACCGATTAACTATTTTATTTTTAATTATTTATATTCTTGCCAGTTAGTTGAATTCAACTTTAAGTTTTTAACAAATTGTGTATATATATAATATATATTTATATAAATATTAAAAATTATAATTTTTATATTAAAAATGAGAGGAGTACGGAGCGGGGGGGAGGTGGGGTCCTGTTGGGGTCAACCCGCCCCCCACCCCCGCATGGGGTGTTTCATGCGATGCAGGGTAGCCCGTTCGCCCATGCGGCAGGGCGGGGTGGACGGGGCCAAGGTAGGGGGGCCCGGCCCCCGTTGCCCACCCCCTATAGCCAATACTCGGCCTAGCTGTACATTTCATTCACATCAAGATCAAAACAAGTTAGCTAGCTAGCTGCTTTCATTCTATTACACATGATGCATGTAATGTAATATGATGGCTTGAAAATGGGCAAAAATTCTATTACACTTGATTACGCAGGTGATGATCTCATGCCAATGTTGTTTGCAATTAAGTATCTATATATGTAATTGTTTGATATTCGTGATGCCATAGTGAGGTTTTTTATGGAAATTCTCTGCTTGGCCAGCTGCATGTTTTGGTTAAGGAGTTTGGTTTAGGACCCTAGTCAACAGTGAATATCTAATCAAGTTCGATCTTCTTATTTATTCATCTAAATTTGTAATGATTTGCACACTTGATGTAACCTAATTTCATTCAAAATTGTGCGAGAAAGAAAATTAATATATTTTTTCATTATTTATTAGATAAATAGTGATATCTGAAAGTTTTTACATACATCATATCCCATTCAAACAACATAATTTGATTTGTAAGATTCAAATTTTAAAATTGATCTTTCAAATCAAATTATACAACGTATATGGTGTGTGATGTAAAGGCTTTTAAACAAAATTATTCTTTATCAAACATATGTTCAAATAAAATTATTGCACTATATCATATCATTAAAAATTGTTAATTGTATTTTAACTTTAATTATAAGAAGATATTATATAACTACACTTCATCTTACTTCTACCCTATTAGATGAATTATTTGTACAATTCTATAGTGTGCAAGTCTCACATACTCTCTTTAAAAAAATTAGATAAATCTGGAATCCATATAAAAAAATTCACTTTTTGATGATGAGTCTCTCTATTTAAAAAATATATATATATGAGACTTGGACACCTTAAGACTATATTTATGTAACATTATCCGTTAAACTCTAAATTTAATATTTAAAAATAATAATAAAATTTGGATATAATAATTGATAAAGAAAAATATATTAAAGTGAAAGATGTGCAATATAATATAACTCGAGCATTAGCATTGGTTTATGCCTATGCATATGCAAAATCACCTATTTTGAATATCTATTTTGCCATTCAAGTAAAACTTTCACATTGGCTTATATATATTTGAGACAAAATAATAATAATTAATTTTTTTCTAAAATCAATATTTTTTATATATATTTTGCAATTAGTATCCACTACGTACATTTGACATTAATAATACAAATACAATAATAAAAAATAGAATTTTTTTTATATATTATATTAACAATATAATAAAATGAAAAAATATATACAATATATTATAATAATAAAATAAATGTACAAAGTGAAGGTTTGTTGTGTTGTTGAGGGATGGAGAAGAGAAAAGAATTGTGAGAGAGAGAGTGAGAAGAGAGAGAAATAATTAATAAAATAATATTAAAAGAGTGAATAGCACCTATTCAGATTTAGATAAATACTGTTTATAACTAACTAAATATTTAGATATCCATAAACTAATATAAAAAAAATTTAAAATTATATAATGCAAATATCATATAACAACATGGATACTCTGACAGGATAAAATGAAAATATCACTGCACTTCTTTGCTGTCTCAGTTAAGACTTACCATGTAAACAAGCGCTGAAAATGGGAATAAAAACACAGTCGCGACTCGCTCTGTAACAAACCCAACGTTACTGCTGCCACCAAGACGCCATTCATTTGGTTGTCTCCCTCTCAGTTTCTCTGATCTCAATAACCCTATTAACATTGAATTCTACCTCTCGCCCCCACCTGCCTCGGTTTCTCGGAAGGAATAAGCTAAACGTCGTCGTCTTCGCCTTCTTCGAGTACCAAAGCGCACCGAACACTCTTCGGGACATTTCAGGTATGGGGGTTTAAGGATTTTGGAGGAGGGTCCGTTTGGTTTCCGAATAAAAAACATGTGGTAAAAGAGCAAAAGAGGAATCGGGATTGTGACTCTCGAAATTCTTTGTTATCTGGGATTCGAGAGAACAGTAATGACCGAGCCTCTACTGTGTGTAAAGTGCGGCCTACTGTTGATGATAGAATAGTTCGATAGGAAATTCTCGTTTGTATTGAAGGTTACATGTCTCTATTTTTGGTAGGATCACTAATGATAATTGCTTTGTCTTAAATGGCTTGTTTTGTTTGTGAATGCTTCTTTCTCTGCAATTTGATCGATACCTTCGTTCCCATCTCTACAATGGTGCTCGGTTTTTTTATTTGACTACCAATGTAAAACTATGTCGCAGTCTCTTAAAGCTTTGTTCGATGGAGATGACAAATGTCAGTTGGCTTACTCTTTGTGCCAAGACAAGCACTTCTGATACATTCTTTTGATTAATAAACAAATGAATGGATGAATAAATAAATTAGGGTTGTCTATCCATTTGAATACGTCCCTCACTTGGAACGAGTTCGTTCTTGTATCTTGCTATTTCCTCTTACTGCCAATAGATTTGCATCTCATTTTAGGATCTATAACCTGTTTGTATGTGAGGGGGGGTGTGAATGGAGATGGAGTTAGATTCTAATTCGAATAGGCGTTATGAATTTATTGTTTCTTTTCTAGGTCATTATCGGCATATTATCAATAGGCACCGACTGTTTTGTTCAATTGCCCAAATATTGTGGAAATAAATTTGGTTATTACCGCACACTGAAATGGAAGTGACTTCATAACTTGATCAGTGGCCAGTCTTAATGTTTTAAATATTTGATTCATGAACTTTAGCTTTCAAACATTTGCATTAAGCATGTATACCTATATCTGACTTTGTAAAATATTGCCTTCCTTGATCAAAATTAACATCTTGCATGACCCTCCCAGGCACTAGCTTTTTCAATAAATCCATCCTGCTGTACAATATAATGGGAAAAATGATAATAGTAATAATAAAGGGGGAACAAAACAGATAGTTAGCCAATCCATACCCCACAAGTTCACATAAAGAGAACATGGGGAAAGGGGGGGCCTAGGGAAAACCCATCTTTCCAGGAGTTTTACAAGAGATTTTAAGCCCGGTTTTGGGTTGGGGATGGAAGGTCTTGAATGTCAAGTTCTGGGGGGAGGGGAGCTCTTGAGTTTTTCTCATAAGAAGATGTGGAATTGTTGGCTTCCCTTGCACCCTGTCTAGCTTCCCTTGGGTTAGATATCTAGTGAATTTATTGGCTGGCTTATTTAATTGGGTAAACCAGAACTTACTAATGATTTCCATGATAATTGGGAAAATCTAATTGGAAAAATTAGGGGAAAAAGAGAGCAATGGATGAAAGATATAGAAGCTCTGGCTCCAACAACATCTTTAATTATAAATTTTAAAGGAAAAAAGTTTTTTACTCTATGAAAGTAAGGCGCGTGTTCTTATTATTTTTTTCACTTTTCCTTTCATTTCCTACTTTGAATTTGAAATTTTTATTTTATTTATTTTTAATAAAATAAGTGTAAGAATGGTATTTTTAACCAAAAATTAAAAGTTGAGCCCGTTTAGTGCTTTTATTTCCAATGAAAATTCGAGTCAAAACAATAAAATGTAGAGTAGATCATTTGAATCAATTCCTCAAAAGAGATATGTTAATTGAAAAGAGTATATTTTAACAACTTTTTATTTTATCGATCTATTTTCACAAAACTTAATACAAAACACATCTTATAAAACCTTTTTATAACAACTTTTCATTCTCCCTATCCACTTTTTGAAAATCCAACGCCAAACGCATCTCTTTTTTATCAAATTAAATAAGTTTTGGTTTTTTTACCTCCCAAATCCCGATAGTTTGAACAGAATATTCAAGGAAGAGGATCACATCAATCTAAAGAGCCCTGCCACGTCCATCGCTCCCAGCTTCTGCTGGGAGTTATCGTTAAGCTAAGTTTAGTTTTTTTTTTTTTTTTTTTGGTTGCTTTTTTTATATGTATTTTTTTAATACTTTTAAATATGTTTTAAAAAAATAAAAAAATAAAATATTATTAAAAATTACTTCATTAATCATTAATCATTAATTAAAAAAATTAAAAAATCACAACGGTAAAAATGAGCGGTAGAAATAAGCCGTGCGAGTAGCATTTTCCCAACCTAAAAGAAAATGTATCTGCAAGAATTCACAATAATAGCGATATGATGTACAGTGGAAAACTGTTTTTTGGAAAAAAAACAAACAAGGGAAGCCTTATATTTAACTTTCCGCCGACACAAACGACAAGAGCTCCTTTGACAGGGGAAGCAGTTCCTATTTAATTTTTGAATAGATGATGATATCTCTAGTATGTGATATAGTAATTTTTTCTGTTATGTAAGACTATTTGAGTGAGAAACCGATAACACAGGAATTCAAATAATTGAGGCCAGGACTTTGAAGTTTGGTCAAAATAATGAATGGTCCAAGTTTGTGCTTGTCGTTCAACCACGCAAAGTAAAGGACAAATGACAAGTGAGAGAGAGTGCAAGATGTGGCTATAGGGAGAGAGAGAGAGAGAGAGAGAGAGAGAGAGAGTGCAAAATGTGGCTATAGAGAGACAGAGAGAGAGAGGCCACTGCAGATCAGCATTTCATTGCTAAGTCTATACACTCCCCCGCGAACCATTGCTGCTAAGTTTCCGAAATTAAGGGTGATCAACAGCCACCTGATCTTGTTCATCAGTGGCACAGAAAGCTGAGAGTGCTTCGTTACCAGGTGATCCATATAACTCCCTCCCCTCAGCAGTGATATATATAGACACTCAAGATTTTACAATTTTTAACATAACTTTACTACTTTGTGATAAAAAGCTGGATCATATACATAATTAATTACTTTTTATTGCTTCAAGTGAATGGCATTAAATTCTAATTAAGATTATATATTTATCCATCCTTTCCAACTTTTGACAATTTTGCAGCTTATATAAGTTCATAATATGACCGATCGATCTTTATCTCATGAAAAATTAAGTGGTGTATATTAATTGTTCATAATTTTGGGCCATTTTTATCATTATTAAATTACCTTTTGGTCTCCAATAATTTTTTTTTCTATTGTATTTAATTCGAAGAGAATTAAAATTTAATATTATATTATTTCTCTTTTATGCCAGGGTAGCTAGCTACACATAAGTAGTACTTCATGGTTATATAATATATAGTTTCTGGACATTTTTACTTGTAAAATTGAATATGAGATTTAATTGCATGTCATGGAACTGTATGTCAGGAAATTCAGGGAAAAAAGAAAAGAAAGAAACTTTGAAAGGAGGAGGAATCAGCAGCAATGAATTACACTCCAGAAGAAACAATTACTGCTGCAACAGAAAGTGAATATCAGTGTACAAGGTTAGTAGAGAATATCGAGCGTGCTTTAGATCAAAGCAGAAATTTTCGCCCATTTCTACGTAGTATTTACAGGGTTCCAGATTTGTTTCAGAAATTGAATGAAGAAGTTTACATTCCTCAAGTTATTTCAATAGGACCTTTTCACTACCGCTCGCTAAAATTGCAACCCCTGGAAAATTATAAACTGAGATTTCTCGAGGATTTCATGAAACGGGCTGATATAAAGTCGAAGGATTTAGTAAGCATCATAAAAGACTTGGAACGAAGCGTTCGTGAATGTTATGCAGGGACGACAATGGAAATTGTGTCCGACGATTTTATGAAAATGATCCTGGTGGATGCATGCTTCATCATTGAGTTTTTCTTGAGAGATGGCAACTTTGTAGAATTAAAGCGATGGCAGATTTCTAGGATGAAATTAGACTTGATATTACTCGAGAATCAACTTCCTTTCTTTATAATGAAGAAATTATATGAGCTGCTTCCACTCGAGTCTCCTTCAATATACCCATCCAGCTTCCTTGAGCTTACCTTTAAGTACTTTGGAAATCTCAACTTTCAAGCAAAACGTACTAATGATCCAGATTCAGAAGAAATAAGGCACATTGTTGATTTGTTTAGATACTTTAACTTGCCTCCTGGCCAAAGGCTCCCAGAAAGAAGTTTTGATGCAGTTATGGAAATGTACTCTGCCTCCGAGCTGGCTGAGGCAGGATTGAAGTTTAGGCCAACTTCAGGCGGATCCTCAATTGACCTAAGATTTAACGAGGGAGTGTTGGAAATCCCAAGTTTAACGTTACACAAAACCACGGAGATTTATGTTCGAAACCTCATTGCCTTGGAGCAATGTCACTATCAAGATGAAGCATATGTTACTGATTATTTTATCATGTTAGATTTCCTTATCAAGACAGACAAAGATGTGGATTTACTTGTTCGAGAGGGGATCCTTGTGAATGAAATGGGCACCAACAGTAGACCAACTTTACCCACCAATTTGTGCACAGGTATCTCATGTTGGAACACCAATGCTGATTATTATCGTCTCTGTAGACAATTGGTGGATTTCCGTAGAAAACATTGGTATGTAGTTCTGAAGAGTAGCTTGAGACAGGATTATTTTCGGACGCCTTGGATGGGTGCTGCTACCGTTGGTGCTATTATCTTGTTGATTCTCACTCTCATACAAACTGTTTGTACTTTCATTTCGATATTCAAGCGTGGAGAGTGAAGCTACTTGCTTGCGCTATTATAATTATATCTTTCATTAAGTCTGTAAATATATCAAAACGAATGCTTACGCAATTGGTCAACATGCACTGCCCAACTTTTCTGTTCTTCCTCAAATCGCTCTCGCTTTGTAGCAGCCAATATATAGCAGTATTATGGCCAGCAACGAGATGATGCTAGTTACAGCAGAACAACCTTTCAAGGGTAATCTGAGCGTGTTAACTGTGTCTGACGATCAGATCATGAGTCATATTTACGCAGGCCATCATGTTCATGATGTTGACAAAAACTTTGATCCCAACTCTGTTTTCGTTGTCGTCGATAAAATTCTTAAGCAAGCGACTCCCTCCCCTCAGCAGTGATATATATAGACACTCAATATTTTTACAATTTTTAACATAAACTTTACTACTTGTGATAAAAAGCTAGCTGGATCAGATATATAATATTAATATAGTTGATGGAAATTATATTATTTACTTTTTTGTTGTTTCAAGTGAATGGCATTAAATTCTAATGAAGATTGTATTCTTATCTGGAATATCACCAAGATTTGGCTTTTTTGCTTCTTGTAATTTAGGCTGGGACAAAGCCAAAGGGGCGAGGGAGGCCTGGCTTCTTGTAATCGCATGTTTTCCTTTTTAAAAATTTATAATTATCTGAGTGAAATATATTTATCTCTGTATCATCAGCTATGGAATGGAAGAAATTATCTCATCGTTACTCAAAATCAAAGAGCTAGTCGAGCAATCACAACAATGCTATGAAGTTATTCAGCAAACACTCAAAGATGTCAAGAACATCTTTGAAGGCTTCAGGAAGAACTTCAATGAAGAGTTCACCTATCTGGAACACCAACTCTACATTCTGTAGAAAGAGGAAAAATGCACAGTATTGAAGACCAACTCTTTCCAGACTCCAAAGGCTGCTGACTCAAGACTTGCTGAAATTATTCCTATTACGTAGGAGTAGGATATGGTGATCCTGTAAATCAAGTATTTGAATTTTAAACATTATAGTCATCTCATGTAAATTAAGTATTTGAATTTTGAATACTTGATAAATAGCCTAACAACAGTAGTGATTTAGGATTTCCCGTCACATAATTTTTTATGAAAAATCCTTCCCATATACATAGCCACCCATAATCGAGTCCACTCCCACGTCCAATACAGTTGCTATATCCACTTCCATCACACCCCCCCCCCC
>QEOT01123068.1:6576-22065 GCA_003123785.1 Pterocarya stenoptera | reverse complement strand
CCCCCCCCCCCCCTCTTTTGCATCCTCTTCCATTTTTCCATCTATAGGTACCTTGCAAACTTCATCACAGCCTACAACAATTTGTGCAGCACTATCAATATTCGATCGTCCACATGATGAGGCTCTTTCTTCCAGGCCACTTCCTCCCCCACAAAATGCCTGTCAGCCAGTATCCCACAAGACTACAAGGGCAGTCCAACCAAGCTCCACAAATACGCATTCCATGACTACTAGATCCAAAAATAATATTCGGAAGCCTTAGCACGTACCAGATGGCAGTATTGTGCACCCCCTTCCCAGAGCTCTACTTGTTGCCATTGCAGAAGATAACAGTGAGCCTTCCTACTACACTGAATCCGCAAAAAACAGTCATTGGCGTGCTGCAATGAACCTGGAGTTTGATGCTTTGCTTAAAAACAAAACTTGGGACTTAGTTCCTCCTAATTCGCATGCTAATGTCGTGGGCTACAGGTGGATCTTTAAGATCAAATGACGTGTCGATGGAGCTGTTGAGAGCTATAAAGCGCGACTGGTGGCCAAGGGCTATCATCAACAACACGGTATTGATTTTCATGAAACTTACAGCCCTATCATTAAACCTACAACTGTCCGACTTGTTCTCTCCATTGCGGTATCTAGAGGTAGGTGTCTTCGCTAAATCAATATCCAAAATGCCTATCTACATGGTTCACTGTAAGAAGAGGTTTTCATGGTTCAACCTCCAAGATTTCAACATCTGCAGTATCCTTATTATCTCTGTCGACTTGAACGATCCTTGTATGGACTGCGTCAAGCACCAAGACAATGGTTTTCACGACTAACCGATGCTCTACTACAGTTTAGGTTTGTTGACAGTAAGGCTGACTCCTCATTATTTATCTATCGCTCTCAATCTCAGATAATATTTTTCCTCATCTACGTAGATGATATCATCATTACTGGATCCGATACTTAACTAATCAACACCTTGATCACTACTTTACAAAAAGAGTTCGCAGTTAAAGATCTGGGGCAATTGTCTTTTTTCTGGGCGTCGAGGCTTTACATTCTACTGATGGCCTATACTTAACCCAATGTAAGTATATAGTTGAGCTCTTGATTCGGTCCAAAATGGATAAATGCAAACCCTGTGTCACTCCTATATCTACCACCTCACATATCTCAGTTAATGATGAAGGTGATTTTGAAGACCCATTTCTATATAGGAGTATAGTTGGAGGATTCCAATATTTAAGTTTCACGCGGCCTGATATCTTTTACTCAGTTCATTGGTTAAGCAAGTTTATGCATAATCCAAAAATGTCTCATTGGCAGATAGTGAAGAGAGTTCTGAGATTTTTGAAACACACGGTATCACAAGGCCTTTTTATTTCACGTCACACCTCACTTCAATTTCAGGCATTTTCGGATTCCAACTGGGCAGGTGACTGTGATGATCAACGTTCTATAGGAGCTTATTGCATATTTCTTAGCCAGAGTTTAATGTCTTGGAGATGCAAGCGGCAGAGTACGGTGGCCCGAAGCAGTACTGAGGCAGAGTACAAATCACTTGCAAATGTTGCTGCTGAACTATTATGGCTGGAATCCCTCACGCTCGAACTTGCTATTCACATGGAGAATTCGCCTGTGTTGTGGTGCAACAACATCGGGGCAACTTATTTAAGTGCCAATCTTGTGTTCCATGCACGAACAAAGCACATCAAAATAGATTTTCACTTCATTCGTGATCTTGTTGCCAACAACAAGCTTTTAGTTCTGTTCATCAACAGCAGAGACTAGCTCACTAACCTCATCACCAAACCACTAGCAGCTTCTCATTTCAAACTGTTAAGCTTCAATCTCAGCGTCCGAGATCTTCCCCTGCGATTGAGGGGTCGTATTGAAGACCAACTCTTACCAGACTCCAAGGCTGCTAACTCAAGACTTGCTGAAATTGTTCCTATTACATAGGAGTAGGATATGGTGATCCTGTAAATCAAGTATTTGAATTTTAAACATGATAGTCATCTCATGTAAATTAAGTATTTAAATTTTGAATACTTGATAAATAGCCTAATGATAGCAGTGATTTAGGCTTTCTGTTTTTACCCATCATGTATATAAACTCATTTATGTATACGTTCAAAATATAGTGGAAAACACTTTAGTACAATCTCTATCTCATTATTCTACACGCAACAACTGTAGAATAAAAATAGGTAGTCAACCAGGATCATGTTCCTCTTTCTCTTGTTCCCATAAATCCCGTTAGAAATAGGAGACCATCTTCTCCATTCTCAGATCTTCATCGTTGACTCTCAGGTCCTTCCTTTATTTGCAGGAATTATTTCATTTCTCATTCATTTTCGTTGGTCAAGCCTAGCAATAACTAAACCATAGGGATGAATCTAGATACTAGATGGAAATTTGATCCTGGTGGTCTCCGATTACTACCCTCACATTTCTCTACTTTAACCTCTATCTCTATCAATGTTGTTTCCACTCAGTAAAGCATCCTCTCTCCCCTATATTTCCCACAAATCTGATTTTTACTCGATATTTCCTCACGACCTAGTCCATCGAGCTCTGCAAAAACACCCACAACCACCTTTCATCCTCCTTCCACAACCACCGTAAACACCCATATTTGGGCAATCCAAACATGAACCTCTGAGTCCTTTCTCGTCCTGAGGTCACAAAACAAACAAAGATCCCCCAAACTATTGGGCAAGACCACGACGAGAAGGTCTTTCCTTCGATCGACCATGGGCTCCTCAAGGTCGTTCTAGAAGTAGTTGGGTTGCTCTGCAAATCTTTGGAGACCTTGTTGTTCGATTTAGAGTACATAAGCAACAAAGGACTTGTTGTGGCCAAGGGATGTCTTCTTTTAAAAATTCTGAAGCTACAATGTGTTAATGTTACTGATGAGACTTTGGCAGTTGTTGGCACTGGTTGTTCATTGCTAGAGTTCTATATAGCTTACAGAGATTTACTGATAGGCGTCTACAGGCAATTGGCAATCTTACCCTAAGTGATTGCCATCTCCTAACCGACAAGGGCTTGGAAGCAATTGCAACTGGTTGCAAGGAACTTACACAACTGGAAATTAATGGGTACCATAATATCAGAACTATGGGACTGGTATATGTAGCAACACCCATTTATGGTGTTAGTATTATGAAACATGAAGTGGTTGTTGGTACAAAGAAAATTCTTGTCGCTTAGAAGACACTGTTGGTGGGACAATTGTGGGCAAGAATACCACACCTTGTGGACAAGGTGCTTCTATGGGGATGGTTTGTCACAGTCCATGAATGGAATGGTTGGGCCGGGCTTGGGCCAAGTCTAATAAGACTGATTTACTTAGTTGTTATTTCATCTTATAGAGTGGGCCGCAGAGTAGCTGGGCCTTAGTTGGTTTGCTTTCTTTTATTGAGTTTCTTTAGTTAACAGTCGTGGGCCTTGTTTAGGGCAAAGGCCTTTTTCCTTTGTTGTTAGACCTTCATATAAGGTTACTGTAGCTACCAAAAGGGGCATCGAGAAACTAAATGAAAAGTTTATTTTCCTTCTTTTCTCATCTTCTTCATTCTTCTATGGAGGTGCCCCCTCGAAGTGAGCAATTTCAACGTATTTTTTCTTAAATAACTTGACGTGTGTTACAGCAAATAGTTCAAAACAGAGTAATATGTGATCGGATGGTCAACTATTATATATTGTTCAAATGTTGCAACTACATCTGAAACCATACTGAAAGGGACATTTACCAGTTCTTCCAGGCTTACTCTACTCCCTTTCCTGAAGGCCCACTTGACCCGTGGGTAGTCCACCTCTGTGAGAATGAGAAGGGAGAACTTGAGCCTGGTCCATGATGTACGTTTCAGGGAGAGAAAATGAAAGGGAAGTCAAATCATCTGAATGTGTCATAGCCAACACGCCCGGTAGAAGGCCATGCCACATTAAATGCCCAATGGTGGCCACAAGCAACAACCCTGGCTGGAATCACACCTTTTCCAAAAATCCAAATGGTGGGCGCACCTTCTCCACCTAACACAAGAAACAAACGTGTCAGGAGACACAACCACTTTCGATATAGCAACACGACACCTGAGGCGGTAGGTAGTCACCCTGCCACAAGTGCTGCGTCCGGTACGATGCATGTATAATGTTCTGATAGCAAGTGAGGACCACCTTAGTCAATGTATATAAACCCATCCCCAAGTATAGGTAACGAATTGGCTTCCTCTCCTCTTTCTCATACGCTCAAGTTGTTCATCCTTCCCACGATACTTCATTCTCCAAACTAACTTTGGTATTGGAGGTGTCCCTCGCCACCCTGATCCCACATTCTTAAGTGTTTTGCTAGCCAACAAGACCCCCCTCGAAGGAGTTGCCCAAGGTATGAAACACATCATCAACAATGGCATCATCTATGAGATCTTTTTTAATAACATTTCATTTGTATGTCGGCAACAAGGCATTTGCAAACCACCCACGAACAAGAAGCATGGAAGTAACGCTCGCTGATGTGGAAGACATGGTTAGAAGACTGCGACGGAAGTGGGGAGGCTCTAGCATGAGAATGAAGCTCTGGGAAAAGAAAGGGATGGACCACCGGAAGATGTTGAACCCAGCCAGAGTGAACACGCTGAGTTGTGGAGCGCAACGGGAGTAGATCCAGTCAACGAAGAGAGAAGACAGATGCACCATGAGTTGTGCGGTCTTACTGATAAATACGAGGAGATAGCCAAGAAGATGGGTGCATCGTCCTCTGTGGACCAATTGCTCACAAGCACTAATTTTCAATACAACGTGGAGGTCATGGCTGCTCCTCTCCTGCCTAAGTTCAAATTCCCTGAAATGGAGATGTACGATGGATCTAAGGATCCCCTCGAGGATTCGAAAAACTTTTATGGCCCACATGACCCTCCACGGGTTCTTCTAGAGGACATATGCATCGGTTTCTTGGGCCACGTGGTGAAAGACACTATGGTCGATCTATTGCCTGATCTGACCGATAGTGTTCTTGTGCATCTTTTTTCACACATGATCCGTATTTTCATCTAGCTTCTTCCTTTCATTTTCTAAGAGGTCAGACAAATCTTTACGATTCAAGAGATCCTCCATCCGAGGTCTCCAAAGACTATAGTTTGAGGCAGTTAGCTTTATTATGGAGCTTGATGCTAAATCCTCCATGGACTTAGACTGATTCTAAGTTCAAAGTGTAAGTATAGGATCTACAAGGTGGAATCTCACAAAACGAACAGCATCGATGTGTCCGAAACACCTAATTTTGTTATAAACGAGTCTTGTTTTGTCAAAATCAGACTCAGATAGCATAAGGATGAGCAAAATCACCATAACAGGAACTCTGTCGTGTGTGGACACCCTTCCTACCATCATCAAAGAAGGCTACCAGGGCGCCGCTTGAGGAAGAGGAAGCTAGGGTTCGGGAAGGAAGTCTGAAGTACGAAGTATGGAAGAGTTGACCTAAACTGAAGATGTTCGAGATTAAGGGATCGTGGTCGTGGGCTCATGGGCTCATGGGTTCGTTGGTATCTACGGAAGAATAAACAGAAGCAATGGATTATGGGCTTCTTTACGTATTGAGTCTAGCTTAAAAGAGTCAGTCTAGGTAAATAGTCCATTATGCATGTCTGTCATGTGCTGGGTACCTAGCACAGTGACCCTTTCTTTATTTGGCAGAGTTTGTTACAAACGGAAGGATATAAGTACAATGTAGCGGGAATCATTTCAGTTATCCAAATGAATACAAATGGAATTCCTTTCCTTCAATTATCTCTTTTCTCTCTTTCTTGGAGGTGCTCACCCTCGAAGTGAGTCTGCATTCCCTGTTATTCACAGCCGTGTAACATAGTAATAATAAAGGGGGAACAAAACAGATAGTTAGTCAATCCATACCCCACAAGTTCACATAAAGAGAACATGGGGAAAGGGGGGGCGTAGGGAAAACCCATCTTTCTAGGAGTTTTACAAGGGATTTTAAGCCCGGTTTGGGGTTGGGGATGGAAGGTCTTGAATGTCAAGTTCTGGGGGGAGGGGAGCTCTTGAATTTTTCTCAATGCCCAGTGTTGTTCCTGTGCTTTTTTCTCACCATGAAACTCTTCTCTTAGTTCCTTTTAATTTATGATTATCAATTGAAGTATGCAAATTAACTCTAGATCAAAATCTCAAATGGCCCTTCACCCTCTCTTAAGAATGGAGTGAAGAGTGTGGCTGTGGGTTTAAGATGTGTTGGGTAAAATCAAAATTATGATTGTCACATCAAGTATTGGGAGATAGTGTCAAGGCTAGTATAGTCTCTGCAAGAATTTCCAGCTCACAAGAATCACAGCTCCAACATTCCAGTGCTGTCACGTAACCAAATGGCAGCATGTAGTGCTGCGCATCATTTGTAACAAACCTATGCCTTAGTACCTCAGTCTAGAATATTCTAGCTCCTGCAAAATTGTACAAAACAGTTAGCCCATGTCTATATAAAGGGTCCTCTGTAATAGTCCAATACAGAAATGAAAAATATAAGAACTCTGTTGTTCTAACATGGTATCAGAGCCATAAAAAGGACTCGTGTCCATGGCTACTTCTTCTTCCTCCCTCCTTCATCCAAATTTTTCTCATATTATCTCTGTTAAACTTACCCCAGAAAATTACTTGTTATGGAAGGTCCAATTGGTTCCCTAACTTCGTGGTCAGTGTCTCTATAAGTTTGTGGATGGAACCTATCCTCCTTCCAAACCATTGATTGAAAACTCTATCCCAAATCCTGCCTATGATTCATGGCTCCAGCAAGACCAATTAGTAATGTCTGCACTAATATCTTCCCTTTCCGAACCTATTATGGCACAGATAGTTGGTTGTAATACAACTAGAGCCGTATGGCTCTCTTTAGAATCCACCTATGCTTCTGTTTCTCAAGCTCGTATCATCCAAACACAACTCCAACTTGCTTCCCTTAAAAAGGGCTCTAACTCCATTTTCACCTACTTCCGTCGAGCTAAATCACTTGCTGATACCATGGCTGCAGTAGGTCGTCCCCTTTCACCTGCTGACTTTGTGCCATACCTTCTTGTTGGTCTTGGTGTTGAATATGATCCACTGGTTTCTTCAGTAACTACTCGCCTTGAACCAATTTTACCAAATGAACTACTCGGCCATTTGCTTGTTCATGAAGCATAAATGCTTCATCACTCTAACTCAAGCCTTTTTCCCTCTGATGCCTCAGCCAACTCCTCAGCCAAACCTCCCTCTAATTTCCGTGGTCAATGTCCCCGTGGGGGTCGAAACAACTTTCGAGCTCGTGGTGGTGGTCGCTATAATTCTCAAAGAGCTCAAGGCTCTTTTTCAGGTAGCACTGGTAATACTTTTTACTCACCTACTGACACTCGTATAGTCTGTCAGGTTTGTACTCAGCCTGGTCATTCTGCTATCCATTGCTACTATCATTACGACCAGCCATACACAAATGATCCTCAAGCTACGGCTAATTTTTCCTCCAACTACCCAACTGATGCATCTTGGTAACAAGACACAGCTGCTACAAACCACATTACAAGTGATCTAGCTAAGTTGAATATGCATGTTACGAACTATAATGGTGCTGAACATCTTCGAGTTGGTGATGGCTCACCTGTGCAAATTTCCCACACTGGTTCAGCCTCTTTCTCTACTCCCAACTCAACTTTCCTTCTTAATAAAATTATTTGTGTTCCATCATTCCAGAAAAATCTCATATATGTCTGTCAATTTTGCCTTGATAATGATGTGTATTTTGAATTTTTTCTCTGATCATTTTTGTGTTAAGGATCGCCACTCGGGGTCAATTCTTCTTCAAGGGACCACAAATAATGGCCTCTACTCCTTTTCACCTTCACTTAATCATCCATCTGCTCAAACTAGTTCTCTTTCAGTTCCAGTGTGGCATCATTGCCTCGGCCACCCTTCAATAAAGCTTGTCCGATCTATCCTCCATCAGCATGATCTCCCATATGATCCTTCTATGCTTCCAGCCTTCTGTGAGGCATGTGCTAAGGCCAAATCTCATAGGAATCCAGCTCCCAAACGGCCTCATCATTCCTCCACAGCTTTTGAACTTATTTTTTTAGATTTATGGGGACCTTCCCCACATGTATCACATGATGGCTAGATTTTATATCAGTTTCGTTGATGATTTCTCTCGTCACACATGGTTGTTTCCTCTCAAAACAGCATCCCAAGTATTTGATATGTTTGTTAAATTCAAAGCACAAGTTGAATTACAATTTAATACCAAAATCAAACAATTTCAATCCGATTGGGGGGGCAAATTCCGAACATTTTCGACTTATTTGGCATCATGTGGAATAAACCATCGAGTTACATGTCCACACACTCATACTCAAAATGGCATTGTCGAAAGAAAACATTGCCATATTGTTGATACGGGGTTAGCTTTACTTGCCCATGCATCGATTCCCCTTATTTTTTGGCCCTACGCTTTTCTTCATGCGGTTTATTTAATTAATTTGTTACCATCATCCTCTCTCAATAATGCCTCACCTTATTTTGTTCTTAATAAACAACATCCAGACTACTCAACTCTTCATGTATTTGGTGCTGAATGCTGGCCATTAACAACTCCATATAACAGTCATAAGTTCTCTTTCCATTCGGTGTCTTGTGCCTTTCTTGGACATAGTCCAAATCATAAGGGATTTATTTGCTATCATATAAAACTGGTCGAGCTTACATTTCAAATGATGTTAAATTCAATGAGCTTAAATTCCTTTTTGCATCTGTGTCTCACTCAACACCCAACCCATCATCCACTCACGTGGCCCTCCCTCTTTTTAATCTTCCAACGGTAACTTCCTTTTCTCCTACCTCAATTCTTGGTTCACCACCTGCACATTCTCCTCCTCCATCACTGACTCCATAAGATTTTGCACCATCTATTGCTCCTCAACAGGTTCATTCAATGGTGACAAGATCACAGACACAAAGCCTCCGTCCTCGGCAATTCACAGATGGCACAATTAAATGGCCTCTACCTTGTGCACTTCTTACAGAAATTGAACTCATACCTGAGACACCAACATGTTATACGATTGCCCAAAAATATCCTGAATGGAGAGCAGCAATGGCTAAGTAATTTAATGCACTACTTGAAAATAATACCTGGTCATTAGTTCCTTCTTCTCAAGCCAGCAACATAATCACCTGCAAGTGGGTGTTTCGAACTAAACGGCATGCCGATGGTTCCATCGAAAGAAGAAAAATGTGCCTCGTCGCAAAGGGATTCCTACAACAGTCGGGCATCGATTTTGAAGAAACCTTCAGCCCTATTGTAAAAGCCACTACTATCAGACTTGTTCTTGCATTGGCAGTATCTCATCGCTGGTCTATTCGGCAATACGATGTGCAAAATGCATTTTTGCATGGTCCTCTCACTGAAACAGTTTTTATGGCCCAACCTCCTGGATTTACTCACTCTCAGTTTCCATCTCATGTGTGCAGATTGCATAAAGCAATTTATGGTCTTCACTAATTACCTCGAGCATGGTATTCTCGCTTGAGCTGCTGCTTGGTTCAACTTGGATTTACTATATCTTCCGCAGATCCCTCACTGTTCGTATGCATGTCTGGTTCGACTACAACATTTGTGTTAGTCTACGTTGATGACCTTCTCATCACAGGGTCCTCAACTCAGTGCATTTCGGACTTGCTTGCTGCTCTATGTCAGGAATTTCCTATAACCGATCTTGGCAATTTGAATTTTTTTCTGGGCATCGAAGCCACCACCAACTCAAATGGACTGCTCCTCACACAACAAAAATATGTCACTGATCTGCTGCACCAAACCAACATGCACTTGGCAAAACCTGTCAAGTCTCCAATGTCTACTTCGGAGAAGCTCATTGCATTTACTGGGAATTTCTTTGAGGGTCCAACGCTGTATCATAGTACCGTTGGTTCATTACAATACTTGTCATTCACTCGACCCGACCTCGCTTTTGCCATCGGCAAGGTATGCCAATTTATGCATGCCCCTCGTATTCAGCATTGGACTGCTATCAAACGTATCTTAAGATATTTCAAGTATATACCAACTGTTGGTTTGTAGATTTCTCCTTCTTCTGACCTTAATATTACTGCATTTTTCGATGCCGACTAGGCCGAGTGCCCCGATGATAAGCGATCAACAAGCAGATATTGTATTTTCTTTGGTCACAATTTAGTATCTTGGTCCTCAAAGAAGCAAAACACCATGGCCCGTTCATCAACCGAAGCTGAATTCAAAGCTGTGGCCAACACCACAGCAGAAGTTATTTGGTTACAAAGTCTTTGCTGTGACCTTCACATTTCACCCACTCGAGCTCCTCTCATTTACTGTGACAACTTAAGTGCAACTTACCTCTCCTTTAATCCAGTATTTCACGCACGAACAAAGCATTTTGAAATTGATTTTCACTTCGTCCGTGATAGAGTCTTCAACAAATCTCTACATGTCAATTTCATCTCTGGAAAGGATCAACAGTGCCAGCAGCATGCTCGCTTGCTTAAATGCATTGGATACCAGATGTAACGGCCTGAAACCCGCTTGTCCTAGCCTACCCCGCCACTTCACCACCGGTTCGTGCCTCTCCACCCGAGGCAAGCCCTCGCAGCACACCACGTTGCATATCTCCATGTGATGCAGACCACTATCATGAGGAAATGGAAAACACCATGTGACAATCATCAATTATCATTTTTGTCTTTTTTAGAGAAACAAAAACATTATGTCCCTTTCAAGGTGTCAAGATAACAAAAACATTACCATGTGACACCTGATTCTACGCTCATTTCGAGACATGATGGATGGTGTTTTTTTATTACTCATATGAACAGAGAGATCGGTGATTTATCAAAAAGGAATGGATCATTTCCCACTTTTTGCAATTTAACTAAGAATAAATTTACATAGCAGCCACTGTTTGCACACATGACGTGTAGACTAGAACACATTGAACCAGTAGCGGCCTCGACCCCAAGCGAAACTCATTCACTCATTCAACCATTTCGCCCAGAGCCCCCTCGACCCCAAGTGAAACAGAGAGCCCTCGTCCCCAACCCTCAGCCCCACCTCAGCCCCACCACGACCTAGCCCTACCCACCACAACCTCGGTCCCATCTCTCTCCACAAACGAAGCCCTCGCCCTCGCCCTGCCCACCACCACCCAGTCCAATCACGACGACCTCTGTGATTTACCCCCTCCCTTCTGTGCAGCATTGTCTGTGATCGATTCTCATCATTGGATTTTTCTCAATCCCAAAAGAAAATTGTTTGTGATCGATTCCTTTATCTTCCCCTAACTGGGTTTTGCTCTCGTCGCAGAGATCTGCGAAAGGGATCTGCGTGCTTCATTTGCACCACGGTAAAGTGGGTTTCTCTCGTCGCAGAGATCTGCATGCTTGTTTCTTGCCATGGTAAGGTATTTTTCTTTGTGTTTCCTTACTCGGGTTCCCTAATGGATCTAAGGAATACTTACCTATATCTCTGGGTATTACTTTTTGTAGCCCGGATGAAATTTTTTTCTGTTTCCTGGGAAAAATACCTGGTGATTGTAGTTTGGACGAAGTTTTTATGGGTTATAGGTGCTTGTAGTCTCTCATTGTCCATTTATCTCGATTGGTTTGTGGGGTCTGTTATTCATATATAGAAGTACTCGATTGGTTTGTGGGGTTAGTTTAAAAAGTTTGTTTGGAGGAGATGATCAATTAGGAAGAGACCAGACCAGAAAATTGTTGAGCCAAAATGAAGTACTCCCAATAATATATATTGTTAATGGCTGTAGCCTACTTAATTAGAGAGAGAGAGAGAGAGAGAGAGAGAGAGAGAGAGAGAGAGAGAGAGAGAGAGAGTGCAGGGAAATAGTTTCTGGGTTTGAGCAACAACAAGGTAGCATGAAGAACTTGCAAGCACAATACTTAATTATAAATGCATGTTTAGCCAACGATATTGATCAATGTTGGATTGATCCCTGCTTTATTATACTGAAATGAAGACTAATGATTAAAGCAAGCGAAATAGAAAAGCAGGGCAAGTTTAGAAGGTTAATTTAAAAAGTTTGTTTGGAGGAGATGATCAATTAGGAGGAGACCAGACAACAATTACTGAGAATTTTTATATAAAAAAAGGAAATAATAGAGCAACCATTCTTATATATAAATGAGTTGTTTAATGTGTCTGAATATCTGTATCTCATCATGTTTTGCACAGGAATATTAATGTAATAAGAGATAGCGTACCAAAAGCAAACATGTTTTCTCTTTCATATGTTACCTAGGTGGTTCAAAGGATGACAAAATAGGATCCCATACACTGGATGATACAAGACTTATTTTATTATGCTAAGTGTAGGAAAGGTTCATTTTTTATTAACCAAGCTTTTTTTTAAGGATTTGTGTTTTAAGACCTGAACCTTGGTTTGGATTTTTAATGTCTCTGATTCAACTGAAAGCATGACACGTTGGTTGAGCAAGATTTCATAATCATGGATAATTTAACTTGGCAAATAACCAATATTGTTAATTAGCAAGGGAGGAGTTTATTTTTTATCATTTTAATTAAATGTTCCTACTGTGTTCAAGGAGAAGCGAAATGCAAATTTTTCGTTTGGAAGATATGGGATGTCGTATTGCTGCGCGAGTATGAAGTTCGAAAAATGGAAGATAAAGTACGAGAGAGAGAGAGAGAGAGAGAGAGAAAGAGAGAGAGAGAGAGAGAGAGAGAGAGAGAGAGAACTCTTTAGAAGGTTGTCACATTTGTAATAGGTTGTATTTGTACTAGGTTGTCACATTTGTAATAGTTTTGGCTTGGTTCAGATAAATAATACGCAAATAGCACGTAGTATGGAGTAGATGGAGATTTTTGAATGCACCAACTGGTTTGGTACTTCTCAAGTTGTGACCTTTGTAATGACCTTTCAATGAAAAGTTGTGTAATGAAAACAGCTTAGCTCCATACTAGTTTCCTTACTTTTCAATGAAATTTGTATAGTCAATTTTGGTAACATTATGTTTATTATATATTGGATCTATGCTTGCAAAATTACATAGAAATTAAGACTGAAGAATGATACCTAAATGGCGTCCACATGAAGGTGATATTTTGATGCAGGGCGATATTTTGATTTCATTACTAGATTTTCATTTGCATGCCTGTTTCAGAAGAAGCCAACAACTTATACAAATTGAAAAGAAAAACTGATAAAAAAATGTTCCATTTACATCAAGCGGGTATAGCTCAAATTGTTCCATTTGCATCAAAACTATTCCATTTACCTCAAATTGTTCCAACGACTGATACAAACTGTTCCATTTACATGTTTGTGGACACTGATAAAAACTAAAAAGCTGGGCGCTAGAGCAAAAGTCCCAACTAACACAACATAAATTCTGAGTAACTTAAACTACATGTTCAGACTAAGTTGTAACATCACCAACATATAAACAACTTAGATACACATAGCTCCAACATCTTATTTCAACTCCATGTACAACAAGCATCAACTACTTATTTAGAAACTCCTCATTTCTATTGGATAGCACCAACTCGATCTCATCCACTCTCTTACGAAGATCAATCTCCCTCTTTTTGATATTGTTGAGTATTCCTGAGATTTTATACATATTTTAGAAAAATGATAGATGCACATAACTCAATATAATTGCAAATAATCCGATATTGAACATAAGCATGTGATATCATCATCTTTCTCAAATCATACTAACTATATATAAAATAAGAAAAAAAATCATGATGATTATAAATGTAAATCTAAGGAATGCTTAAGAGAAGTTGAATATAAATGTTAATTTAATAACCCGAATCCATAGTTTATGTTCACATTCTTGGAGTATGAACATGGAGAGGAGCCATGATAATAAAATACCTTAATTTCAATTGGTCAAGTTTGATGCTCTTTACTTTCTTTGATTTTTATTTACAATAAGGGAATTGTATCAGCAACTTACCCCTCCACACTTGATGATAAATGAAAATGCAAATTGACCCAACCATTGCGTGGCCTTATTTTTAAAGAACCAGAGGCCCTATGTGCACAACCAAAAACTAAGGACAATTAATGTCATACCCCATTAGCCAAAGTATATTCCAAGAAAACATGATTAGCATTTTCAGCAAAGCCATTAGGACTACAATTACACTAACTGGTGATACTTGAAAACTGAAAAATCTGAAAACTTTTTACTTACTAATGAAAACTTGGGGATCAATATTACAACTAGACCATGCTTAACTAGACCAAATATCAAACTCCTCAACTCTCAAACACTTGCAAGAAATGGAAAATTGGCAATAGCACAAGAAAATGCCATGTAAACCTCAATCAGCTAATATACTAACGAACCAAAAGGCTATCAAGCCTGGTACTCGGATAATGTCCTAAATCGCATTAGATGTGACCCCTCAAAGATTACAAAATTTCAAAACTTTGAAACATCTCAACCAAGATAGCATTCGTTCCAAATAATTTTCAAATCTATGCTCAAATCTAATGAAAGAATCACCCATAAGGCTAGGACCGTTGTTAGAAGAAGAGTTATCCCACTAGTCCTCAACGCATTATTCTTAATACCTCTGAAGGAACAATGTTAGCATCTGTTTGTTTGGAGAAACCCAGGTCGAGGAAATATTTTCCACCAAAACAGCAAAATTCATGTGGTATCCAATCATTTCAACAGAAACACAAGGGTAGGACACAAATTTCACAGGCAAACAAATCATTTATCTTAAAATAATTTCAGGCGAAAAAAAAACCAACTTTGATCCCCAAACTCATTATATCCCAATGAATACTCCTAAAACCCTAGAATAACTAGGAAAGCACGAATACAGTCAGAAATCACAATTAAAAAAAAAAAAAAAAACTCAAAACTGAAGAGGGTATGGAAGGGAAACTGACGTCGCTGGGGACCAGGGCCTTCGGGAGACCTGAGGGAGTCGAAGTTGGAGGCGGCAAAGCGGGTGGAGTGGTCAGGGATGTCGGGATGGTCATCGCGAAAGCCACTGCTCTTGGTCTTCCTCGCAATGGTAGAAGAGGAGGCGCCGCCAGTGATAGCAGACTTGAGCTTGGGGAGTGGGGCCCTCGGCGAGGCAGGGACGGCGTCTACGCCCCCGTCCTCGTCCATGAGGTCGTCGTCCTCCGGCTCCAAGTCCACGGCCTCCACCTTCGCAACGCTCGCCATTAGGAAGAAGATTTGTTTTCCCCTGCGCATGTAGCTCTCTCTCTCTCTCGCTCACCCACTGGAAGGAAACGTTCAGAGGTGCGTCGGGTGGTTGATGATTGCGGAGTCATGGGACCTATGGAAAGCTGAAAGCTCTGGTCTATGCTTTTATATGTTCTTTCTCAATCTGTGTTTTATGGAGGATTTTTAAGGGGTTTAGGTCCTTTTGGTTTGGTTTGGGGTGCATAGCTCAGTTCGCTGAACAGTGAGACGGCATCATCGAAC
>QEOT01123067.1:0-45027 GCA_003123785.1 Pterocarya stenoptera | reverse complement strand
TTGGCACAGCAAATGTGATAGACATTTAGGAGTGTATAAAGAAATAACAGCAAAGCACAATGCCCAGTTTCATATTTGTTCAGAACATTATGTGTAAATCATATGGCTTACTTCTCAGAAGTGTCATATGCTTTACAAACAACATTATTATGTTAGAACGTGATAAACACTACCTGACTTCTTCTGCTACACGCCCAAGTGCCAACTATAACAAAGAACTAATGTGGATCCCAATATCCTGAATTGAGCAACATTAGCACACAGGCATGCAATACATGTGAACTCAAATGAAGCAATAGCAAAGATGCACTCTTGTTAGGATGAACACAGAGCAGCAGAGGAGTGAAACAAACGATTGACTATGGGGAAACTTTTTATTTCTGAAACTTTAGTGGAAAAGTAGAAGATTTTTCCATTCTATTTTGTTGGATGGATGTTGTAATATGGGCCAACTAGTAGAACAGCGATTCTTTTTTTGCATGTGTTGTAATGAAGAAGTGGTGGTAGTGTTTGAATTATTTAGCTCACTCAGTGCCTTGTGTTAATTCGTAATTTTCATACTTAGAAAGCAATTAAGTTTGCATCCTTTGAAAGCATCTTGGAAATCAAGAAGTTATCATGTCTCTTTGTTTTTTATATAGGACCCCGTCAATTACTTCTTTTAATCTATAATTGAAGTTTAATATGGGGGTGACATTGCCCTATTGGATTATTCAGGTTAAAATATTATTTATTGGTTCAATATTTCCTTTTACCTGAGCTATTTCAGCTCTGTGCAGGCTGATGTGGACAACAGTGGGACTATTGACTATGGGGAATTTATAGCAGCAACAGTTCATCTTAACAAATTAGAACGTGAGGAACATCTTGTTGCTGCATTTCAGTACTTTGACAAGGATGGAAGCGGTTACATTACAGTTGATGAGCTCCAGCATGCTTGTGCAGAACATAACATGACTGATGTATATCTTGAAGATATAATCAGGGAGGTCGATCAAGATAATGTAAGTCATCTATGTTTGTTCGCGTGGTCAGAGAACTTGAAGTCGGCTTTGAGACTTGAAATATAAGTTTTAAATGCCTTATTCTTGCATTTAATCAATTGGTGTTTCTCTCAAAGCATTGTGCATTAAATAATGGGACAGTATGGGTAGCTTCCATCTGGATTCTCCTTTCATAATTTTATATATCGAGAACTTATGATGGTCAGGTTTATATGCCTGCTGTCTACAGCACATATTACATAACTAAATTAAGATGAAAATCTGGCAAAAATTGTGGAGGTTTGGCAAGCAGATTCCCTTATTACTGTTATTTATTTTTAAAAAGTTAGATGAGGCTTTCCTCCCTTATCTTCTATCCTATTTGCTTGCTTTGTTTTTTGTTTCTCTCTATATCTTTGTTGAGTAATCTCTGATGTGCTACTGTATATGTATTGTTTTAGGATGGAAGGATCGATTATGGTGAATTTGTTGCTATGATGCAAAAGGGAAATGCTGGAATTGGAAGACGAACTATGAGAAACAGTCTGAATTTGAGCATGAGAGATGGACCTGGTGCTCTATAGTCCCAGCAAGTTTATCATAACAGGTATGTTCAACTTTGTGACTCTGAGTTGTTTCCCTTTTCCTGTTCTTTGAGTCTCGTGATACTCGGTGGACAATTAAGTTCTCCATAGGATATTTTATTCCGGTGGACAATCAAAATTTATGTTTAAGCTGGAACGGCAAATGATAACTGTTCTAATCAGTGAATTCTGCAACAAGTGTTGAAGGCTCAAANCAAATGATAACTGTTCTAATCAGTGAATTCTGCAACAAGTGTTGAAGGCTCAAACTAGCTTCACAATTGGATGATAAAATGATTTCGGCTAGTTTCAAGTGATGGATTATTTAGTGAACAAGGAATCAAGAAACTTTTTTTTTTTTTGATAGGTAAAAGTAAATTTTATTGAAATAACGATAGTAACGAAGTACACCAGAAGTATACAAATAGCTCATGAAACCTAACTACATCTAGGTACTAGTGAGAGATACAAGCGGGTCATGAAAATTGTCCATATTACAAATAATAGCCGAAGCCCAAGAAAATCAAGGAATCAAGAAACATGAAATCAACTGGACTAATCTGTGTACCTTCCAATTCTCTTACCCAAAATTAGGTTAATCAGGTAATTATAAGGGGACTATTTTAACCTGTTTAACTATGAAGGTGCTCACTGCTCCATTTAAATTTCTAATTTGTAGTCCTAAATTATGACATGGCACATTGGCAGGTTGTACAGCAAGACAGAAGAAAATTAGTGATGAAGCTTTGAGAAACAATTTTGATTCCTCCCCGTTCCCGAAACTGCATCATGGTCTCACAGAAGATTTTGGTCTTGGAGGTTGTATGCTGCTGGGGAATTCTATTTGATTGATGCTGTATGACTGAAAGGATTATGTATAAGCGCTGTAGACTTAAAAAGAGTGTGGATTGTTACATCTTTTCAAATTGCTGAATTATTTGGTGCTCTTTTCACTTGGGGGTGGTTTCTCTTTATATTTTAAAGAAAAGGGTTATGATTTAAGGATAATGTCTCTTTACTTCAGGCTTTGCTTTGATTATGAGGATGTAAAATCAATATTGCCTTTCCGATTGAGAGACCACTGGGATCGATAATAATAGGTTTCTAAGGTGAATATGACAATAGAGAATTGCTACAACGACAAAGAGATCTTACAAACTGATATGGTTTCATCTGATACGTTAGATTTAATTTATAATAAAAATAGTTTTACAATTTAATATATCACATCAAGTCACGACAGTTTGTAAATTTACTTTTCTAGAATCTGTTTGTGACCAAAGCATTTCTCGTGAAAATATAGGCTAACATACTTTGCGGTCGAGCATGTAAATCCCAATTCCATAGATAAGGGAAAAAAATGCATTTTGAACTTCCAAACTTACAGTGTTCTACATTTTATACCTCAAACTATCAAAATTGACACGCTACAGCCTCAAACTGCCAAGTCACTTATTATTATTATTATTATTTCTGAATGTTCATAATTCAATTGGGTTGCAAACTATTCGTTTTTCATAATTTTGAGAGTATAATGTTTCAGGTTTGATAGTTCGGAGTGCAAAATGCAAATGTTGTTTTTGTAGATTGAGAATGCCAGTTTTCCCCATGAAGTACTTGTCATTGCAAGAATGCTTTTAGGTAGGAGACCAATGAAGTTTAGGGCAGGAGACGCATGTTGTTGTGCCGTCATAAAGGGAGACTGGCAATTGCAACATCCTTCTCCCGGGGAATTTAGCCACAAACGTCAAAAGGTTCGATTCAAGATGCTGGAATAAAAGTCATGAGATTTATATGAATGTATCTGGAATGGTCTGTGTTTAGTCGTTTGATCAGTAATTCCCTTTTCCGGTCAAATACAAAACGCAAAAGAGTGGCCCCCTAAAGGCAATATATAGCAGAAGCATAGGTGTAAAAATAAACCAAAATACCAGCCCGTTTAGGAGGATAACCGGTACGGTATTGATTTTTAAAAATACAAAACCGGTATATACCAGTTCGGTCTCAAAATTTATCCAAAACCGGACTAAATCAGATCGGTTACACTCCTAAACAAAAGAACATGGGGAGCATTGCACTTTGTTTTGTGCTATCTAGTGTACGAGCCATGAAGTTGAGGTTCATTCTTGAAGACATTTATATTTACTGCCAGCATGCCGCTCTAACACAAGTGGGCCAATGCGTTATACGCAGACAAAGTTGTACATTGTCATTCTTGATTGTTAGTCAGAAGTAATATAATAAAGGCAATAAGATACACTCTCATTATAATTTGGCCTCCCTCTTTCTGGTTGAATTTGATGTACTAGTCAAAGTACAGTGTAACTTTCTAGGTGAAAGCCGATCCGACTCGTTATCTATTGCTATGCTGCTGCATCCTCTGCAGCTCTGGTTTCACATGATGTCGACACTTCCTGCAAAAGAAACAACAGCTGACATCAAATCAAAATTGGTCCACCACAAGCGTTTTAGCTTGATAATCTGATGAGCATTCAAGTTTGCAAGCAGAAATTAGGATGCAGATGAAACTGAATGATTATACAGGCAAGAAAATGGGAAGTTTGAGCCAAACTATGATAAGGAGAGTCATGGACTTTGCTTTTCTTTTCCTGCTTCTAAACTCAGGTAAAAGTCAAAGCAGATTGTTTTCCCCACATGCTCTCAATAGGCCTAATACTAAGATTCTACTAAACTTGATACCACTGATTGAAACAAACACTACATAAAACTTGCCTTCAACTTTGCAGCAGAGAAGATGCATCTAGATGTGATTGCACGTCCATGATCAAAGAGCCATCCCACTTCACTACAAGTCTCACCATCTGCGCTTTCTTTAAGTGAGCACCACAGTTGCTTGGGAAGCAATATAAGGTCAGATTCATCCCTCACTGACTTCCGTACACTGTCACCTACAACTTCTCGAACAAAGTCCTGCAATTATAAAGACGAAGTAAGAACGCCTTTTTTTCGCTAGGCAGTTTGAGGGGCTCTAGTAAGGGAGGATTCAAGCCTCCCCCCCACCCAGCTATTCTAGGCATGGAGTTATCTATTATACATCAATTTCATGTTGACTGTTGAGTGATTGAAGTAACATTATCTGAATGATTCTTCCAATGACTACCTTTGATTTCTTGGATCCTTTTCATTTTACAACATTACCCATTTTATAGCAGTCGAAGCTTCATTGTAGTAGTGAAACCACTAGCCAGCCATGTTCTGTACCTGGTAGTTCCCCTAACCAGTTCACAGTTGTGACTACTTTATTGCCTTCAACAACGTATACTTGTTCCATTCAATGCTAACTAAAAATTTAGATAATTACGTTGAATTTCAATTAAAAAAAACAACACTAAAGTATTTGGGTCTTCAGTTCACAACTGTCATCACGAACATCATGAAGAATGAAATATAGCCGGAGATAGATATTCCATAACTTACAGTCTGAAAAACATCGAAACTGGCACCAGCATGAGGTCCCTGCCAAACACCAGCAACTTCTGACGCTTCCATGGTCTCAGTAGCAGCAAATCCAGAATCCCGGATAGCACACCCACCCAACTGTTCCCCATTTCGGAAAGGCCCGTACCACTGCTCACGAAAAACTTTAACATTCTGCAACCCCATCTTCGTTCTATCTACACGGACAACCTGAATTATCCTCACACGGGACTCCCGATCTTGAGGATTAACCAAACAGTACTCCAACTCCAACAATTTAGACGTGCCCATATCCTCAATCGGCCATACAGCTACGTAGCTTCCACTGGCATGATATGCGAAGGCCGAGACTTTGTTGTTATCTTCTACCCCACCGATAATTCTCTCATCTATGCTATACCGCGTGGCAGCATCGGCTTCGCATCCAACTGTGGGAAGTAACTTGATTGACTTGTAAACAAGAAGGCGCTCCTCTGGCTCAGCAAGGGTTGGACACTGAGTTTGCCAATCAAACACCTTCACCTCCCACTCCCTGTAAGCTTCTGGTACAACAGACTCGGGAAGTTCACTGGGTTTCCCTTCCTTTGAGAAGTCCGCTCCATAACCATCCCATTCACCCGACACATTCCTCGAAAACTCCGACCACGCTTCAACAAATCAAAAAACACAAAATCGCTCGATGAGGAGTTATAATATATAATGCCGGAAACTCTAAAGCACATGAAAGAATGAATATTTTTCAACAATTTTTTGTAATTCCTTTTCAGCAACGGTGTGGAAAAGAAAAAATTATTGAACTTACTAGTGGTAGTGGAGACGGGATTGAGGTCTCGAAGCTGAACATCTGAGAGGGTGGCCTTCGCAATAGAGGAAGATGGAGTAGTGATGGAGATGGGAATCCGACGGATACGTTGTTGGAAGGAGGAAGAGTGTGTGTGTAAATGGGAATGAAGATTTGAAAGACGCTTTGAAGAAGGGAAACCCAAGGCTCTATTCTGTGATATTACGACGCTATTCGCAGCTAATGCCATCTTTTCAGGCTGTTATCCTCTCGGCGCCTCCACCAACCAAACCAGCGATGACAGAGGATCGATGAGAGGGAAGCGAGAGGGGTCTGTGGCTTGGGGATGATGAAATAGACGAAAGAATATTCCCCAGTAAAATACTAAAATGATAGAGCCCCTGGGAATATTTATATATTTTAGGCCGACAACTAATCTTTCAATATTATTCTGCGTATAATTTTGAAGTGAGATGATATTTGCAGGTAAAATGCGCTGACGTGGCAGCCGACTGCACAGGATTGTATGTAGACCTATTGAAAATTATTTTTTTAATAATAATTCATTTTTTTTTTAAATTACTATATCTTTACATACTCTATAATTATATTTAATCTTACTTAATTTTAAAATATACAATTCTAGTACATGTTTTTTTTATAGAAAAATTAGAATTTTTTTAAGTGAGTTTTGATTTTTTTTTAAAATAAATATGCAATATTTTGTATAAATAATTTTATAGTCATTTTCTTAAAATAATTTTAAACTGAAATCATCTTAGATTAAAAATTGAGGATAAAAACTACTAAATTTAGAATATACCATATGTTGGGACCACGTTAAATCGATTTTGATTAATGATTTATGATAGGAGTGAAAACCGGACAAAATCAACATCGATTGAAGTTTATTTTTTGGGAGAGAAAATCGATCGAAACTGATCGACGAGGAGGAGAAATAGTAGAGAGAAAGAGTGTTGCAGAGGAGAGAGATAGAGAGGATGAGAATTGGGAAGAAGACGCGAGGAAGAAGATAAAGTTATTTCGAAACAACGGGCGCCATTCTACTTAAATTTTTTTTTTCATTCGTTATGAATTAAATGACGCCGTTTGGTTTAATACCAAACAACATCGTTTTAGTTGTGTTTAAAACACAAATACATGCTTAAAATGACGTCATTCCACTTAAACTTAAGTGGAATGACGTCATTTTAAGTACAGAATAAAAAAAAAATCGTTTTTTTAGTCGGCCAGTTCAGTGGTTTGAACTAGGTTCAAACCGACACCGAACTGGTCGATATCGATTTTCTCTATTTGTTGCCGCACGTTGACTGGTTTTCCACCAGTTGCAGCCGATTCTGAGCTTCGGTGGCCAGTCTGAGTCGGTCTAGGTCAGTTTCTCAATTTTTTGTACATCCCTAATTCATTAATCAACAAAAAATTTGTATGAAAGTGGCTAAGCATGTAAAAAATAATTCCACCATTAACATGATTTTCCTAGACTTATCAATCTACATGATATAAAATATTTTACTTTTAGAAAAGATAATTGAGAAATGTTTGTCGTTAATTGAAGTGATAGCATCGTCGTTTATTATTCTGCATTCCATTATTGAGTGGTGGGAGTATTAATGTAGCTGAGAGCATTAAATTTTTTTTTCCATCATTAACATGATTTTCCTAGACTTATCAATCCGCATTNGTGGGAGTATTAATGTAGCTGAGAGCATTAAATTTTTTTTTCCATCATTAACATGATTTTCCTAGACTTATCAATCCACATGATATAAAATTAATTTTACTTTTAGAAAATATAATTGAGAAATGTTTGTCGTTAATTGAAGTGATAGCATCGTTGTTTATTATTCTGCATTCCATTATTGAGTGGGGAGAGTATTAATCATGTAGCTGAGAGCAATTAATGATATATAAAATTTATTCGATCAGAAATCAAAGGTGCATGGTTTTCAACCAAACATACTATATATATATATATATAGGTCCATTATAATGATCCTACCACATGCTACGCATGTGGCCTCAAAATGGCCTCGTTTTGTCACACTCCAACCATTATTTTTGTGTCTATTAAAACAAAATTAATTTCAAGGAATATCTTCTTCTTCTTCTTCTTTTTTTTTTTTTTTTTTTTAAAAAGATACCGTATAATATCTAAGAACAAAATTTTGTATAATTTAATATATTTAGTATAATTTAATAGAAATTTTCTAAGTTCAATAATGAATGTGAAAATTTAAAACTAATATAAATATGGAACTAGAAAAATTCTTCTCCTCAGACACTATTCACCATCCCACACCTTATGAAAAACATTATCATACCTTATGAAAAACACCCCACACTTTATGGAAAAAAATATAGGTGTGAGGTGTCAGAGTCAATAACGGCTAATGCATATATAGTAAATTGTAACTAATTTCCAATCAAGCTGTAGAACTTTAAAGTTTATGATAAATGTTTTTTTTAGGTGAATTATATTATTTATTTATTTAATATATCTTTAGAAAAAACGTGTGATCCATTTTATTGCCATGTGAGTAACTTCTTAAAGCCAAGGCTAGGATTCAACTTGCCGCAACCCCACCAAATTATATAGGTAAATTGAGAGATTGAGTTTTGAAGGAGACCTCATTGATTAACAAATTTATAATCAGTAAATTGCCAATGCTTTCTTGAATTTGCCTTGATTTCTTGGATCTTGAGGGAAAACTATATCTCAAAATATTACTTAGTTTGTAATATGTTTACAAAACTCCAAAATCAAGAGATATTCCACTTTACCTCCATCTTAATAGTCAAATATTAATTAGGAATAAAATGTAACATATTTCAAAGTTAAAAAGGTTAAAGTTACACGATGGATTTCCATAATATGATGATCATATTATAAAATAATTTTGAGGATAAAATGCATTTTTTTTAAAAATGTATTCTGCCCTCTAACGTGCCACTTATAACCCCACCAATTTATTTACCATTTTTTTTTTTTTTTGCTAAGTTTACCATTTTTTTTTTTTAATTTATAGAAATGTGTTTAATTAATAATACTTTTTAACTTTTATAGCTATGTATTGGAGACCGAACTTGTACATAACGTTAAGTTCTTTTAACTTTTGTCGGTGACAAAAAGGGTAACGAGTACTTTCTGGTCAAAACGGGCCTGAGATTCACCTCGCCGGCCTTCCCCCTTGTTGCTTAATTAGAAAACAACAGTTGACGACTGAACAACCGGGAATCCGGGATTGCGCACCGACACTTTCTCTGATAACATACGTACCCCACTTCTGCAATCTATCTAGGAAGAATATGTGGCCCATCCTTCCCTGTCCTCTGTCTGTGGATCCGAGTTGTCGGACAAAAAGTACACGCCCAGAGTCTCGAACACATGCACACATATATGGGAGCTTTGACAATATCCCTCAAAAACAATATAATGTATGACTCATGAGCGTCGTGTATACAAAGTTTATCGTCGTTTGAGAAAAGCAGAAAACGATGACAGATGGTCGAGTAGAACGTCGTGTCAAATCTTGCTGGCAAATGATTGGCATGCACCTTGGTACAGCAATATTGCAGCACATGCCATGCACCGACGGTGCAGTGCCAGTAANGACTAGTTAATAAAATCACGAATTACATTACACGATGAAGGAATGAATATTATTGTACAAGGTAACCTTCAAAATTTATAAATAATTGCAGTTTAACATGATCTTTACACCGCTCTGATGAGGGAAACGATCGAGCAACCAATTTCCCTTTTGTTGCTGTAAATCCATGGCTCGACATTTATGGAGAAGAACAAGGTTGTTGATGAGGCTATCAACACGTACACGGACGATAGACAGATCAGTAAATGAATCAAAGAACGGATTTGGCAACCAAGAGCTAGAGATACTCGTGAACTTCCTTTTCCAAGCAATATTTCCACGTAATAGAATAATATTTCGTCTAATTACAGACCAGTAATGAACATTAACAAGGAATATAAAAAAGTACAGAAAAGAATAGAAGTAAAAAGCCCTTCAAAATTCCATCAAATTAATAAGGTTTTAGCGACTTTGAATACACCCCCGGCCATATCGTACTGCTGAGACATCCGGACTTTTTCTCAACCTTGGGTTCTCGAATTTCCATCGTCGAAATTCTGGGAGTAGTTGTAGGAATCGTACCTGTAGGTTTGAGGAAGTCCTACATGGTCAGAACGAACAAGCTTTCTGACCTCAGACCTGACCTTGTAGAAAACATGCCTCCAGCTACCTTTGTCATGAGAACCAAGCATCTTGGCTTCTTCCTCGTTCAGTTCCAGATCCTTGGCGAAAATGGGCTTCCTTGAGAGAATCCAAGACCAACACCAGTCCCACCATTCCCTTATGGAACTACCTGCATATTCTCCCATGGAGGACACGGACTTCGACCTGCGGATTGCCCATGAAGTTGCAGGGGAAGTAATGGGTTGAATCTTGAGGGAGAGAGAGGACAGCCTTCTGCGCAGGCCTTGTTCTTTGGAGTCCGCTTGCGAAACTGGGAGTGCTTGGTTTGTGGGCATATTGGGTATAAAGCTTCGGTTCTGAAAGTTTTGGATTATGGATCTCATGATATTGTATTGATCTCGCAGCGTTGGTGGAGAATGAAACGTTGGTGTTAGTCGTGGTGCGGGTGTCAGTGCTTTAGAGGAAGAGTAGAGAAGGAAGAAAGGAAAAGGAAAGAGGTGAAATGTAGCGTTCACAGCACCATCACAGGCTGTTTTATTCGTTTTTTTTTCAGAGGTCGGACGCCTGCTGTGATGGTGCGGTCCCATGACATGACTCTTAAAACTTGTATTTTTAACGCCATTTTCTCCTTTTTGGGTTGGCGATAGTTTCATATGGTGGTCAATCCTTGTACATTTGTTTTTTCTAAGGCATAATTTCAATTTTAAATATAGTTTTAAGATGTGGAAATTTAGTTGATTATATTTTAAAAAAATAAAATTTATTATTAAAAAATATATTTTTTTTTTATGTGAATTCTAAATTTATTTATTTTTTTAAAAGGAATGCATTGAGTTTGCATACTTTAATATTACAAATATCATTTTTAAATTTTTTTTTATCACAAAATTATAAATTTTTTTTCCAAAAATAAGTGCATAACGAAATTAAAGAGGTTTTTGGAATTCTATGTTGATGAAAATACAGCAACAGCAAAGTGACGCGTCGAGAAATATTTTCTGTCTCCCAATAATAATTGTGAGGATTGGTAACATCATTAAACCTCACATGTAATGGGGGCACAGATATTGGGATTATATTCTTATGTCCGAGAAAACCACGAGAAATGAGATGTATTTTCTCGTATGCATGTTACGAGCCAGCGTGTGCGTGCGGGGACCACCTCAAGCTGTCGGTTGTAAAGTCAAGGACTCAAGCTAATGGGCAGTGCCCAGTGGCTTTGCCATCTGTGCCTTGTTTACTCGCCGTCACTGTAACAAGAGAACCGGGGAGGTAGCGCGAAGAACGGCCGAGGCAAGTAAAACAGAGAAGGTAAACTTTTTAGCACGAGTAAAAAATCTTGGTCCCTTTGATCTAGCCCAAATATATTAAATGGGCCGAGAAAAATGGCCCATATTAAGTTTAGTAGGGCGGTCCAGTGCGCACGTACACGCCGGCCCAGCCACATTTCTATGATGTTTTGCCCGGCCAGATACGGGAGCGAGAGAGTGATCGACAATCTCTCTAGTCTCTTGAGTGGTATCAGAGTCAGATCTGTGTAAGAAACAAATAGAGAGGGCAAAAATACAGTCTACAGATACACGAAGATCATGGAGTACAGAAAACTCAAAGATCAGGTTCTTCTCTTTTTCCACTCAGCTTCCAACTCATCATGTACCTGAATGAACAATTCTTCAAGTTAGCGACTAATTCACAATCCCTTTCTTCATTTGTCACAGTTTAGTTTGTTTTATGGCACGAATTATTTCAACTCTAATCTCTCTCTGACACTGATAATGCAATTTTCCTTTTACACATATGTGTCCTTAGGAAGACGATGACGAAGCTGCTGTTGGAGGAGACGCCAAAGAGAGCTTACGCGGTAAAGCTCTTGCACTGACTAATGTGGCCGCGTTGGGAGGAGGAACTGCCATTGAACGCTCCAAGTGGAAGCGGAAGTATATATGAGCCTTTTTCGTTTTATCTCATTCTAGAACAGAGAAGTGTGTTTTTTAGTAATTCAGACGCCCATTGTTTTCTTGTTTGTTTATAGGTCCATTGTTACATTCGCATTGACTGTCCTCACGAGTTCGCAAGCTATACTTATTGTATGGTCTAAGAGAGCTGGCAAGTATGAATATAGTGTTACCACTGCAAATTTTATGGTAAGCATATGAAAACCCTTCCTTTTACTGATAGAAAAAGATATGATGGGCTTTCTCTCAATATAAATGAATTCTGAAGCGTCAGCTTTTAGGAATATCTCAACTTTTATCCGTTGGATTCAGGTAGGTCTTAGGTTCAAATTTTACCAACCAAATAAATAGATATAATGTATCTTTCTATATATCCAGTATTTATTCATCTTGATTGAATTAGGTGGAGACTTTAAAATGTGCATTATCAGTTGCAGCATTATCCAGTATCTGGAGAAATGAAGGTGTTACTGAAGATAACAGGTTTCTTTTTTGCTTGTTTGTTTACTTATTTGTATTTTTTTCTTTCTAATAATCAGAAAAACACTACGGAGGTGCATGCAGTCGCTCCAAAGAAACTTGTAATTGTAATGTCTTTCATCAAGTTGGAATTATCACCATAGTAGGCGACCTCTTTATTTATTTGTGAATTGGCAATGAACTAAATGTGTACTGCCTTGCTCTTATCTGTCCCTGCCATTTAACTAGGTTGAGTACAACATTGAATGAAGTTATTGTATACCCCATTCCTGCAGCGCTTTACCTAGTCAAAAATCTGCTTCAGGTTAGTTGTGGTAGACCAGATTTCCTTTTATGTTATGCCATTCATCTTCTTGCTTCCCAAAACAAGATTAGGTTAAGTCTTCGCTTTTATTGTGCAGTATTACATCTTCGCATATGTCGATGCCCCAGGCTATCAGATTCTGAAGAACCTGAATATTATCAGTACTGGTGTTCTTTACAGGATTATACTTAAGAAGAAGTAAGTCCTTACCTTCATTTACATTATATCTTTCACTTCATCATAAAAAATATGAGTAAAGCCCCCTTAAAAGATTCAGTGAAGAAGGAATAGTCCTAACAATTCATGTTGAGATAAATGGACAGTAGGGGGAAGAATAAATTCAGTATTGTTTTTTTTTTTCTAATCCAAGTCCAAAATGGGAATTTAAAAGTATCCATGATTATAAGCATATGCACTTATTCAACTGTAAAGTGAAACATGAAATCAACCCTCATCTCCAATTTGGTTAAGGAAAAAAATCTAATTTAAAATAAGTTAGAAGTAGTAGCCAAACCAAATAGCACTTTGCAAAATCCTTAATACATTGTATTTCAACTATTTTTTCTTTCAGGTTAAGCGAAATTCAATGGGCAGCTTTCATTCTACTATGTGCTGGATGCACCACAGCTCAGTTAAACTCAAAGTAAGATCAGCAACGCATCTTGTGCTTGGATTATTTCAGAGTTAGTTATTAGTCATTTCTTATGTTGACCCTAAAGGTACATGCATGGTCCATGCTGATGGGCACGTGGCTTGCATGTCTATGACATAGGATACATGTAATTGAACTTATTCACTTAATTTTTATCACTTTATATGAGGAGAAGAATTCTCTTTGTATATAGCCAAGTATTTGAGAAGTAGGGACTAGTGGACGATGTATCCAATTTCTTATTCATAGAATCTTTACTTGAAACTCTGCTCTTGTGTACTTTCATCTTATTGGTTGTGCCTAAGAAATGGCATCATTTTTTCAGCTCTGATCATGTTCTTCAAACTCCTTTTCAAGGTTGGATGATGGCCATTGTGAGTTGCCAACTCTTGATACTCTTAATAAAGCAACAGGCCAAATAGTATCAAACTAGCTTAAAATACTCGTTACCGTAATGGTGGGTAATTTATTCGCAGGTCATGGCACTCTTAAGTGGTTTTGCGGGAGTGTATACTGAGGTGAGTTTATAAGCACACAGTTCGGACTTTAGTTCTTTAGAACCAAAATTCATGTGCATTGTTGCATTTGAGTCCTAATCCAACATAACTTTATCAATATTTGAGTTGAATTTGCTAACTCACTGGGATTTCTAACCCACACTGATTGAGGATATGTAGAGTTTGATTGAGTTAAAAAAATTGAAATCTTTCATTTGATTCATCTAGAAAACCATTCTGTTTGGTAACTTGCTTGTTATTTTGGCAGGCTATAATAAAAAAGCGTCCTTCGAGAAACATAAATGTGCAGAACTTCTGGTTGTATGTCTTTGGGATGGTCTTCAATGCCATTGCTATCCTGGTCCAAGATTTTGATGCGGTGATGAACAAGTAATTTTAGTTTTCATCTATGTTTCTGATTCTCTTATTAAAAAGATTCTCAAGTATTTACTGATAAAAAAAAAGATTCTCAAGTTCCTTAGAAATAAATTTTGAAAGTTTTCATTTAGAAGTTATTGTTCCTTTTCAGGGGATTCTTCCATGGATACACAATTATTACAGTTCTCATGATTCTTAACCATGCACTCAGGTATCTTACATCCTTTTCTTGGCTTTGTCAAGTTTATCAGTAGCCTGTTTGCTTGCTTTAATTTTTTTTTTCAGAGTTAATTTCTTGCTTCAAGGCATATAGAAGCCATTGTGATTTAGTTAAGTTTTCAATAACTATTATAAGAGATTATCATTTTGATATAAACTATGTGACAATACATCATGGTAATGTCGTAAGTTGTGAGTCCATGGTTATGCTGTCACGACTCAAATTATATCACATGCTATATACCTGTAAATATAAAGTTTTTGTCAACTGTCGAAAGGATTTTATTCAGCCATCTTGAAGACCCAATTGCTTCTATATATTGATTAAAAAGCTACTTTTTGCTTCTGGTTTCTCCCAATGCGGTTCCTTGCAGAGGGCCCCTTATTTGTACATAACTCTTTTCTAAACTTAGTGACTTGCTTCTATATTGCGGTGAAGGTTTCATCCTTTAACACGACTGATCTCTGTGAGAGAGTGGGTGTGTGCACATGTGTCTGGGCCTGATATGCACCCAATCTCAACACCTGCAATATTTTCTACGATACTAATGAACTGTAAAATATCAACTTTTGCCTCTGTTACCTTTCCTACTTTTTATACAATCCACTGAGGTAATTGTCTTTTGTGCAACAGTGGCATTGCTGTCTCTATGGTAATGAAGTATGCTGATAATATTGTGAAGGTAAGGCATGGAAATATCACTTTGAATATTGTGAGGTTTTAACTAAAGTGGATTTACACGTGGAATCATTTTTGGTAATATCATCATGACATTCATCTTGCATCTGCAATCCTTCATTGATAGTGGAATTTGTGAACTGTCCTCATCAAAATTTACCAACATTCTTTTTCCGTCGCCTTACAGAAATTGCACCAAAGAGCATCAAAGGCTTTGTGAGAAAGTAGAATCTTATATGGCTGAACATTAACTACTCTGTAGGGGAAATGTCTTCGTATTCTTTTAGAACTCATTTCGGGTTTATTTCGGGATTTTTTTTTTTTTTGGCAAAGGATTTCTGTTCAAGTGGTTGGCTTCATTGATCTTTAGCGATAGAACTATGATTGTGAATTCAACAGACAGTTTTTGCTAGACCTAATTCAAAAAAGAAAAAGAAAAAGGAGTTCTTGCTAGACCTATCGATTGGTCTTTATTTTCAACCCAAGTGAAATTTTGTTGATAATTTCAGTTATTTTACCCAGAGAAGTATATGTTTCTCTCCCAACCTAACATTTTAATTTGCAATTCAAGTTCCAATTGTTATAATTTTACCTTCCTCGTGCTGTGCAGGTCTATTCTACCTCAGTGGCAATGCTACTCACAGCCATTGTTTCGGTCTTTTTGTTTGGATTTAATCTTTCACTTGCCTTCTTCCTTGGCTCAACGTAAGTTACTTCTGATAAACGCAATTTATCTGCCTCATGTTGGGAACGAACGTACCATAATTTTCTTGGTTTTAAACATTAATAACCACTGAGATCTTGGCTTGGCTATGTTTGTATAACTGATTTTTTTTTTTTTGGCCCCTCCAGTGTCGTATCAGTTTCAGTATATCTACATTCTGCTGGGAAGCTGCGATAGAGCATCCTAACCACCTCTGCCCAAATTTGCTTTCAGTGTAAAGGCTCACATCCTATGATAACTTCCTCTAATATTTATTTTTGAAGCATAGCATCCTGTGCTTTCAGTGTAAAGGCTCACATCCTTTAATGGAATTTTGACGATACCTATACCTTTCAGTTACAACCAATTCAATATCATAATGACAAATTTACATTATCCATTTCGATCACCGCGTTATTCTATGTTGGTACAATGATGCCACTAGACTTCATTTTGGTGGTTTTCTGATCCGAAAGTGGCATACTAATCAGGTCACATTCAACTCGACATCATTAAAATCCAAAACGTAATTTATTGATAATAATTCCTCGATTATTGATAGAAGGCTTGTTTGGAAATAAATCTCGTCTCAAAATTCTATTATTCTCATATCTTTCTCGAACATAATTCAAATACAAAATTTTCAAACTAATCATTATATCTTTTTCAAACTAATCATTATAACTTTTAAACAAAAAGTAGAAAACAATTCAACTTTTTTAAATATAAAATTATATTATAATAATATTTTAATTTTATAATATTTTTTATTCAACTTTTTTCTCTCACTTTTTTCAAAATTAAAAAAATACTTAACTATCTCACTATTATTCATAAACTATCTTATTACTATTCACAAAATTTAGTAATAATTTTAGAATCCCAGGAGAGAAAATGGTCTGAACTAGGTTTTTGTTTTTATTCTTAAAATATTTCAGACGTGAGAGAAATTGTGTAGTTTCACTAATTTTTATTGGATGTTGACCAGCAATTCCAGTTGGACTTTCTGCTGAATGTTTTATGAGCAAAGTGCAGGAGCCGAAGGACTGCCTGGACGCCATGAGATAGCCACAGCTTGAAAGCTCATGGCTCTTGAATACATAATGAAAACAGTGTCATCGAGCAGTGTCGGGGGTTATCTGAAGGTCTTCCATGCCATTAATGGATGATTCTGATTCATCACATCCAATCTAAACTCAAAACAATTTGCCCGACTTTCCACTCTTCAACTAGTATGCATTTTACAATTTGCCAGAGATCTTATAACTGTTGGGACTTCTGCATCCAGCCATGTTTGAATCTGATGATATCCAGTCAAGACGTTCATCACTCATGGGAGTTTTATGGTGATCACTGAGATTTCATCGGTTGTAGACCTCCAACACTATAGACTTTCCATTGCTCATTTCAAAAACACAAATGGTGTTCTGAAATGAGAGGATTGCTTAGCTCAGAGTCAGAGATTTTACGCAAGAAAACACCGAAGCTTTCACATGATTTGGTGAAATTATCTAGACGTTCCAGCCTCTGCTTAAGCAAATGAGCATGCTTGGAACTAAAGCCTGCGCAATAGAACTAAAACTAATCGTAAAGGCTCCGTATGTTGGAGAAATAATTCAAAAATTACTTCACGTGAAAGCAACCCATGAGACCACACCTATATAACTCCATCCCTTCCCCTTCCCCCATATTCACTCACATATTCTCATCTTCCACAAGTTAGAACTGATATTCTAAAAACACCGCAATATATGGCTTTCTCTTCTTACTCTAAGATCTCCCTTCTGGCATTTTGTGTTTCTCTTTTCGTTTGTTGTGGTCTGGCCCATGAATTTTCAATTGTGGGTTATTCGCCGGAGGATTTGACTTGCTTGGACAAGATCATAGAACTGTTCGAATCGTGGATGTCAAAGCATGGCAAAATTTACAAGAGCATGGAAGAGAAGTTGCAAAGGTTTGAGGTATTCAAAGATAACTTGAAGCACATTGATCAGAGGAATAAGGAGATTACCAGCTACTGGCTCGGGTTGAACGAGTTTGCAGACTTGAGCCACGAGGAGTTTAAGACCCAATATTTGGGTTTGAAAACTGAGTTTCCCAGAAGTAGAGGTTCCTCCAGAGAATTCAGTTATGGTGAAGTGGTGGATGTGCCCATGTCTGTGGATTGGAGGAAGAAAGGAGCTGTTACTCCTGTAAAGAACCAGGGTTCATGTGGTATCTCTCTCTCTCTCTCTCTCTGTGTGTGTCTCTCTCTCTCTCTCTCTCTCGTTCATGTTGATCATACATATAGTGAGCAAAAATGATGACATGATGAGCATGCAGGCAGTTGTTGGGCATTTTCAACGGTTGCAGCTGTTGAGGGCATAAACCAGATAGTAACAGGGAATTTAACCTCGTTGTCGGAGCAAGAGCTAATCGATTGCGATAGATCCTTCAACAATGGCTGCAATGGAGGTCTCATGGATTATGCTTTCCAGTTCATTATCTCAAACGGTGGACTGCGCAAGGAGGAAGACTACCCCTATCTAATGGAGGAAGGGTCTTGTGAAGAGACGAAGGTCTGGAACTGGCCAACTTAAGTTGTTCTAAACCAAAACTAAACTGCGAAGGAACTTTCAAATATAGAAGTTGTTGATTACTAAGGTTTGTTTATTTTGTTTTTGTTTTTGTTTTTGTTTTTTTCTTCAGGAAGAAAAGGAAGCAGTGACAATAAGTGGTTATAACGATGTGCCACAAAATGATGAACAAAGTCTGCTGAAGGCTCTGGCTCACCAGCCTCTTAGCATAGCAATTGAGGCTTCTGGCCGAGACTTCCAATTTTACAGTGGGGTAAGCAGAATATATAGTCTTATCTCCAACCCCAAAGAGAAAAAAGAATAAAAAAAAACACACATTTCAATCTCTTCAGCTTGTTTACCTCAATTACGCATGGTTTTGTGGGTTTTGTAGGGGGTATTCAACGGGCATTGTGGGACTGAGCTAGATCATGGAGTAACAGCCGTTGGATACGGGTCATCAAAGGGGTCAGATTACATCATCGTGAAGAATTCATGGGGACCCAAGTGGGGAGAGAAAGGGTACATCAGGATGAAGAGAAAGAATGGAAAACCAGAAGGGATTTGCGGTATCTACAAAATGGCATCGTATCCTGTCAAGAAGAATTGATCTACCTATCTCACCTCATGCCACCTGAAAAAATTTCCTTGCTTTTCTTTCCAAGATTGATGAATTTACGGTTGTATTACTTTCTTATGTTGCTCCATCAATAAAATGGTTGAAAAATTCTCTTGAAACTACGTATAGGTTGATAAGTACCAACCAAAAAAAGAAGGAATTAATACACAATTGCCATCCATCTTAGAAGACATTTGCTGAGACTTTGATGGTAAGAACCAACAACAATGGCAAATATATATGTAAAATATATTCTTATGACTATAGTTGAGCTGCGTGCTTGCACAGAAAAGCACGTCGACAAAAGAATTTCTGTCACTTGTAAACAGTTCCCATGCTTATTTTAACAAAAATGATGAACCCTAAAAGTTCAAAGTTATCATTCTTCCAAGGGGTAACACCTAAGGCTAGTGTATGGAATGATAACCCTGGAGCAATTGGGTAGCAGCATGGGGGGAAATGACTATTAAATCAAAACTTCATTGTATTTAAAGACACAATCATAAAGTCGTCCTCCAAGAAACTGGGCGACCTCTGGATGTTTCACCTGTATATAAAGACACAGAAGAACAAACAGAAGTGACATCACTTGAAGTAATCCGGGGAAGGAAGCAAATAAGATGACATACTGGAAAAAGACCATTACCATCCCAATCTTGAGGGAATCACACTTAAATTGCGCGTAAAGATTTGTCTCTATTCCACGACCCTGCCAGAAGCAATCAGTCATACTTGAGAACTAAAACACCTTAATCACTGAAACAGCTTAGCCGCAATCGTATCACTATATGTATAGAACATTTCGATCCATAATTATAATTGGTTGTTTCCCCAATCCTAAATGATTTGCCGTCGATGTGCACATCGAAAGGTAGTTTTGGGTGCAAAATCAAAACTTTATGCAGTGTGGTGCAAAGTGAAAAACATATGATAGTCTGTAGGTGAAAAGTGTTACTCCCAAACAAATGGTTCATTATTAACAGTAACTTATTTTTCCCATTTATTTGTCCACATCATTTCTTGTTCCTTTTATTATTATATTGTTATTATTTTTTGTATTCATCCTTTAACAGATCTTAACTAATTAATCAAGAGGGACAAAAGAAAACCAAGTTTACTGAAGCCATGGTATTCTGTGAGGAAACTACATGCTTCCATATTAAACTCATGAGTTATATACCGAGCGGACAATTGACAGTCCTTAATGATTTCCTTTTTGGGGGAGGGGGGCAGTTTGTGAATATTTCCTCTTACTTGATTACACGGAAACACTTGTTTCCCAAACCCACCCCATCCTTTTTGTCACTCATTTGAATGGTCTAGTTTGGATATAAGTAGTTGAAGATCATTTGAATAAGAAAAACAGGAAATGAACAAAGAAGCTTCACCCATTGAATGGTTTAAAAATCTACTAGCTTCCTGACTTTGCAATAACTTACCATCCCTTCCAACATAACTAGGTCCACATCACTTGCTAGGTAGGCAAGCTCTTGTGAAACTCTCGTAAGATCAATAACCTGCATCGAATTAGAAGGCAAAAAAGTTTCATACCTTCATATTGATGTTTTACTTATAAAAGATAATAATGACAATTATACTAATAAGGACACTAAAAAAGTGATATCCCTCAACCAGTAAGGGAAAGACCAGTTAATGCGAAACAAAACAACGCTTTCTTACCGGCAAATCATTACCAGAATTGGCAATTAAAAGATTTGAAGTATCAACACCCATGAGCTGCCCATGTTCATCCTTCAGCTGGTAAATTGCCACTAACAACATCAGAATCTGGATTCTAAAACCAACACAATTCTGATTTTTTCTAATACCTTTGATATAATCTCAACCAATTCGGGGTAAGTGACATCATTGATAGAAGGCAAGTCATTGGCTGCCAAAACAACCTGCATGAGAAAGCCATCTAGTCAAACAATGCCAACATTACATGCATATGAAGAGTGAGGGGAAAATGGTATCCTCATTAAGCAAAACTTTCAAATATAGCTCCCCATATGCAATAACTACAATTAAAGAACAAGAGGTAATGAAAACCAAATGGGTGTGAGGTGCTTATACTTTAAAAGACCACTGGATGATGACTTCCATAAAAAAAACAACGATATAATTAGAGTAAAAATAATATTGAGACGCAAACTACATACTTCTTTTGTTACATTGACTAGTAAACAGCTGAACTTCAAATCTTGAGACACAATCTACATACACTTTTCTTCAATGAAAAACTTGACACGAAAACAAACCTGAGTCCCCTGCCGGAGTAATTCTCTTGCAAATGGTAAAATACCCAAAATAATATCTGCACCAGAATTATCAACAAAAATGATAGCCTGTTATGACAACAAAAGGGGCTGGTTAGTAAAGAAGAAGCAGATATAATAGAATCAACTCATAGATATTTCTCAAAGGTTTTTGGAACGTTAATTACACAAAAAACTTGCCTTCTTCCAAGGTTTCTTGCTCCATTTCAATTTGAAAATGTCCAAGTCATCAATAACCCAAGGTCGGGGGACAAGATTTTGATAACTTGCTAAAAATGACATTCCATCCTTTGAAAACACCTCTGCAAGCTTCAAGAAATAAGAAAATTATAATCTTAGTAATTGAAACCAATGAGAAAGGATCTAGACCTTTCTAACCAATATNTTTTGTTTTTGTTTTTGTTTTTGTTTTTTTCTTCAGGAAGAAAAGGAAGCAGTGACAATAAGTGGTTATAACGATGTGCCACAAAATGATGAACAAAGTCTGCTGAAGGCTCTGGCTCACCAGCCTCTTAGCATAGCAATTGAGGCTTCTGGCCGAGACTTCCAATTTTACAGTGGGGTAAGCAGAATATATAGTCTTATCTCCAACCCCAAAGAGAAAAAAGAATAAAAAAAAACACACATTTCAATCTCTTCAGCTTGTTTACCTCAATTACGCATGGTTTTGTGGGTTTTGTAGGGGGTATTCAACGGGCATTGTGGGACTGAGCTAGATCATGGAGTAACAGCCGTTGGATACGGGTCATCAAAGGGGTCAGATTACATCATCGTGAAGAATTCATGGGGACCCAAGTGGGGAGAGAAAGGGTACATCAGGATGAAGAGAAAGAATGGAAAACCAGAAGGGATTTGCGGTATCTACAAAATGGCATCGTATCCTGTCAAGAAGAATTGATCTACCTATCTCACCTCATGCCACCTGAAAAAATTTCCTTGCTTTTCTTTCCAAGATTGATGAATTTACGGTTGTATTACTTTCTTATGTTGCTCCATCAATAAAATGGTTGAAAAATTCTCTTGAAACTACGTATAGGTTGATAAGTACCAACCAAAAAAAGAAGGAATTAATACACAATTGCCATCCATCTTAGAAGACATTTGCTGAGACTTTGATGGTAAGAACCAACAACAATGGCAAATATATATGTAAAATATATTCTTATGACTATAGTTGAGCTGCGTGCTTGCACAGAAAAGCACGTCGACAAAAGAATTTCTGTCACTTGTAAACAGTTCCCATGCTTATTTTAACAAAAATGATGAACCCTAAAAGTTCAAAGTTATCATTCTTCCAAGGGGTAACGCCTAAGGCTAGTGTATGGAATGATAACCCTGGAGCAATTGGGTAGCAGCATGGGGGGAAATGACTATTAAATCAAAACTTCATTGTATTTAAAGACACAATCATAAAGTCGTCCTCCAAGAAACTGGGCGACCTCTGGATGTTTCACCTGTATATAAAGACACAGAAGAACAAACAGAAGTGACATCACTTGAAGTAATCCGGGGAAGGAAGCAAATAAGATGACATACTGGAAAAAGACCATTACCATCCCAATCTTGAGGGAATCACACTTAAATTGCGCGTAAAGATTTGTCTCTATTCCACGACCCTGCCAGAAGCAATCAGTCATACTTGAGAACTAAAACACCTTAATCACTGAAACAGCTTAGCCGCAATCGTATCACTATATGTATAGAACATTTCGATCCATAATTATAATTGGTTGTTTCCCCAATCCTAAATGATTTGCCGTCGATGTGCACATCGAAAGGTAGTTTTGGGTGCAAAATCAAAACTTTATGCAGTGTGGTGCAAAGTGAAAAACATATGATAGTCTGTAGGTGAAAAGTGTTACTCCCAAACAAATGGTTCATTATTAACAGTAACTTATTTTTCCCATTTATTTGTCCACATCATTTCTTGTTCCTTTTATTATTATATTGTTATTATTTTTTGTATTCATCCTTTAACAGATCTTAACTAATTAATCAAGAGGGACAAAAGAAAACCAAGTTTACTGAAGCCATGGTATTCTGTGAGGAAACTACATGCTTCCATATTAAACTCATGAGTTATATACCGAGCGGACAATTGACAGTCCTTAATGATTTCCTTTTTGGGGGAGGGGGGCAGTTTGTGAATATTTCCTCTTACTTGATTACACGGAAACACTTGTTTCCCAAACCCACCCCATCCTTTTTGTCACTCATTTGAATGGTCTAGTTTGGATATAAGTAGTTGAAGATCATTTGAATAAGAAAAACAGGAAATGAACAAAGAAGCTTCACCCATTGAATGGTTTAAAAATCTACTAGCTTCCTGACTTTGCAATAACTTACCATCCCTTCCAACATAACTAGGTCCACATCACTTGCTAGGTAGGCAAGCTCTTGTGAAACTCTCGTAAGATCAATAACCTGCATCGAATTAGAAGGCAAAAAAGTTTCATACCTTCATATTGATGTTTTACTTATAAAAGATAATAATGACAATTATACTAATAAGGACACTAAAAAAGTGATATCCCTCAACCAGTAAGGGAAAGACCAGTTAATGCGAAACAAAACAACGCTTTCTTACCGGCAAATCATTACCAGAATTGGCAATTAAAAGATTTGAAGTATCAACACCCATGAGCTGCCCATGTTCATCCTTCAGCTGGTAAATTGCCACTAACAACATCAGAATCTGGATTCTAAAACCAACACAATTCTGATTTTTTCTAATACCTTTGATATAATCTCAACCAATTCGGGGTAAGTGACATCATTGATAGAAGGCAAGTCATTGGCTGCCAAAACAACCTGCATGAGAAAGCCATCTAGTCAAACAATGCCAACATTACATGCATATGAAGAGTGAGGGGAAAATGGTATCCTCATTAAGCAAAACTTTCAAATATAGCTCCCCATATGCAATAACTACAATTAAAGAACAAGAGGTAATGAAAACCAAATGGGTGTGAGGTGCTTATACTTTAAAAGACCACTGGATGATGACTTCCATAAAAAAAACAACGATATAATTAGAGTAAAAATAATATTGAGACGCAAACTACATACTTCTTTTGTTACATTGACTAGTAAACAGCTGAACTTCAAATCTTGAGACACAATCTACATACACTTTTCTTCAATGAAAAACTTGACACGAAAACAAACCTGAGTCCCCTGCCGGAGTAATTCTCTTGCAAATGGTAAAATACCCAAAATAATATCTGCACCAGAATTATCAACAAAAATGATAGCCTGTTATGACAACAAAAGGGGCTGGTTAGTAAAGAAGAAGCAGATATAATAGAATCAACTCATAGATATTTCTCAAAGGTTTTTGGAACGTTAATTACACAAAAAACTTGCCTTCTTCCAAGGTTTCTTGCTCCATTTCAATTTGAAAATGTCCAAGTCATCAATAACCCAAGGTCGGGGGACAAGATTTTGATAACTTGCTAAAAATGACATTCCATCCTTTGAAAACACCTCTGCAAGCTTCAAGAAATAAGAAAATTATAATCTTAGTAATTGAAACCAATGAGAAAGGATCTAGACCTTTCTAACCAATATGACAGAGACTTTTAGAAGTATGGCATAATGTAGTTTCAAATTCTGCATTTGTTGAGAATTCACCATTGATTGACCACAGGTAAGCAGCTGCATTTACGATACATGGAAATGGTGGAAAAAATGATGTCTAAGAAGGCAGACTGGTTTGATTCAACTTCAAGGTGTTAATTCAATAATAAACCATATGATAGCATCTGATTAAAAAGAGAACATGGCCCTAAATGGATAAGCAACACATCAAAAAATTCATCTCTAAATCTGGTTTTTTGTTGAGAATTAATGTTTAGGTATCTGTTATATCTATATATATATATAGCTCAAAATTCTGCGAAGCTTTCCGATAATAAAGGACGTACCTGTGCAGACCCGAGATCAAATATATTGCCTGCAAATATTCCTCTCACCAGATTCTCCAGACGCTTCCCTTCATCTTCAATGGCATCACTAAGATGAATAACTTTAGCAAACAGGGAAATAGCCTTTGCATTCTCTTCATCCTGTTTAATTTCCAAAAAAGAATAGTTTTTTATGAGTAAAAATGGAGAAAACTTGGCACCATCAGACATAAAAAGTTAACACTTGCCTTAACTTTCTTGAATATATCGCGGAATCCCAATTCTCTAAGGACTTGTTCACGAAGTCTGCAGAGAAGCTATGTCCCACCAAAGAAGAAAATTAAAGGAAAATGAGAATAAAAATTTCACCTTTCGCAAAAATTAAATTTAGCTCATTTATTTAAGATGGGCTTACAATGCCATCAGGAGGTCCACCATGACTTTCAGGATCTTTCTTAAAGTCCTCAAGTATTTCAGCATACCTGCCACAAAACACACAAGAACAAAAGTGCAATCAGGATCTTTACAAATACATCACACTAAACTGCCTACAAACGGCATTCTGAAATCTCATGGCGAGAGAGAGAGAGAGAGAGAGAGAGAGAGAGAGAGAGAGAGAGAATCCCTCATATGTCATTGTAATTGACAAGATGTTAAAACGAACAACTTGATTTGTAGCATACATTCACAGTCATTCCAACAAGTTGAATTCGAATTGAATATTTACTATTGCTTTGTTAGAAGGTCCACCTTTAGACAGAGCCGTATCTTTATCGCTGATCTATTTTTGAACTAATGCGATTTCATTACACTTAAGAGGTTAGTATCATGCAACAGTTCGTATAGGAAAGTAAAGCCAAAAGGCCTACCTCTGTGCAAAAATTCCAGCTTTAATATTAGCATCAGGAACTGTAGGGTCACTCTCGGCTCGTTTCCTGCAGCCAGTTTGAAATAGTCAGTAAATGATGCCGAGACAGTGATTTAGAAGAGCTCCTTAAAAGGCATTAAAAAAAAGATCGGAACTAAATAATGGCTATTGTATCCCCCAGAATACTTGAGGAAGAAGNGGGGGGGGGGGGGAGGTGTTAAGAAAGAAAGGAAGGTAGAAAGATACTTGAAGGAGGGAATGGAATTGAGGAAGAGATCAATCCAGAGGAGCTCCGAAGGGGTGGCCTTGCGAGGATTGTCGGAGGGGAATCTGTAGGGAATGGTGCACGCTCTGTAATTGGACTCGATCGGCGTCGGAAGCAACGGAAATGCCACCATTTCCGACGCGCTCTCCATTCCTTTCCTCCTTCTGATTCAGTTACCCCTTTCTTCTATCTATCTATCTATCTATCTCTATCTTTCTCTCAGAGCGATGAGATGATTAGTATCCCAGAGAATTGCGTGTGGTGATAGAAGGATTTGCAAAGTGACGAGAGAGAGAGAGAGAGCGAGAGAGAGTCCAATTCCGTCGGTTGTATTTTCTTCAGGGAACGAGTAAAGCAAGGCGTGCGTATCTCTCTCCTCTTATATCCACCCCATGGACCAGGCTAGGCGCTCATTCGAGTCCTCCCATGACTTTTATTTCTTTTTGGGAATCCAAATAAATCCCTTTCCTTTTCTCCCACTTCTTATATTCTTGTTTTCATGCTGTCTTTAGTTTTATTTTTCCTTTAAAGCAACTTTGCCTAAAAAATAAAATATGTAATTAGGAACCTAAATAAATCATATCCAATCAAATACATAGCAAGAAAAAAAAAAAAAAAAAAAGAGAAAATAGGTCCCCTCTTGGGTCCAACCTCCTTAATTATAACAAATGCCATGTTTAAAAAGTCAACCATTTATTAATTAGAAAAAGTAAGAACATAATCGGATGGTTAGGATCGTACTATCAAAGCTTTTTTAAACTCTCTGAACTGAAGAAGTTTGCTAAATATGATGTAACACAGATATAAAAAAATATTATAAAAATAATTCTATAAATTTATATGATTTTATATGGTAAATTAGATCTATTTTATAATAAAAATAATTTTTTAATCTAACATATCATATAAATTTATGTCAATTTATAAATTTACGTTGTAAAATCTATTTATAGTTAAAATATTTCTTAAAAAAAAAAAAAAAACAGAAGAAACACGTGCCCCAAGCAATTTCCAACCTGAAACAAGGTTGTACCAATGCATTGAATACCTACATACTAGATTTGGAAGATGTGATGGCCATCAGAACAACATGTGGCTTGGCAGATGTTGATGGACCATACGTTAAAGACTTGCTGGTGGACCATACGTTGCATGTAGCTTGATGGAAAGCAACAAAGATCTATTCGACCCAAGGGAAAACAATAGAATAGCACGCCAAACGGAAATACAAAATCATGAAATCCAATGGTTCTGAAAGATATGGAGAAATAATAATAATAATAATGGCCAAACGGAAATTTAAATTTTCCATGATACTGCAATATCCCTGACACAGAACTATTCCTAGAATTAAATAAAGTTGCAATGAGTAACTTTGATCGCATCTAATTAAGAACATGGTGGTGGGATTTGGGTGCCAATGTATTTAGCTCTAACATTTTTGCAAGTGGAAGTGGCATGTTTCTCTCCTGTTGACAGATCCAAGTGTACATCTTCAAGGTAGATATTCTGGCATGGCATCCCTCTGCTGCATTCCAGTGCCACTGCTACCTTTGAGGACGAAGTCCCTCTAATGTTCTTGAAATATATGTCACTGATCTTCACTCGAGATGGTGCCTGCACTTTGTTACCAATGAGATTTTTCACGAGTCTCCCAGGAAATTTTCTTCTAACTAAGAAACAGAAACCTGATATCAATGAAAAATGAGCCTTTACTTGAAATGGTGTACCATGGAAGTGCAGGAGGTGAATGGACAATATGCTTGATCGATTATGATGGGATTGGTCACATTGTTCATCACAATGTTCTCAAATGTCATATTGGTGGCCACACTGCTATCTGGGGAGTTAGCCCAAGTCTTGATCCTGATGCCATTTGAGGTACCTGTAATGGTACAATCTCTGACCACAAGTCCACTTACATCTCCTTCATTCCGATATTTTCCCAAACTTCCAACGCTATTGGATGCAACCATATTAACAAGATATGGAATTAAGTAGCTCCACATAAAAGATGGATGTGTAAAATTAAACATTGAGGTTACTACAGTTGGAGATTTTGAGAGTACCTGATGCCATGACCTGGTCCGCAGGTGACACTTGAGACAGTGACCTGAGAATTCCCTTGTCCTATAGAAATGCAGTCATCACCAGTACCAATGTGTGATCCAGAAAAATAGACACTAGAGCTTCGCTCAATGTGGATTCCATCAGTGTTTGGGCTGTTTTCCGGGGCTGAAATCTTGATTTTACTACCTTTGAAGTTCTGGCACTCCACAAGAGCTATGTGAAAGAACTTGCTATTCAGCGAAGTTATGCCTCGGACAACCGTCTTATTCATTGCCATGAATTTTACATTCTGAAAGTAGAAAACGTTTTCTTATTAACTTAGCTGGTTTACTACCTCAGTTACCTATCCACTGCAGTGCTAGGACAATCATTACATCTTAGACCTGCATATATATATATATATATGTATATATAGTAATATGAAAAAAGTGCTAAAATAATAGAATATGAAAAAGGTATAAAGGTTCTGAAACATACAGTTGGAAGAAGTTTGCACTTGGAGTGAGTGGAGCAGTTATTGTAAGGCCAGGCTTTGGCACCTTGACCATCAAAGGTCCCGCCTCCGGTCAAGGTTAGCCCTTCCACCCTTCCAAATTCAACCCAACCAGCACTGAATCCATAATTGGACAAATCTGTTGTAGCCTTCAAATGACCCTATGGATTCCTCAAATTTTAAAAGTATACAGATGGTAATAAAAATGTCAGGAAAAGATTAAGGACAGAGTCTTGCCTTCATAAGAACAGTCAGAGATGATACATTATTGCATGGGCCGGCAAACTTGATAGGGCCAATCAAGTATGTCCCTTTTGGTATCACAAGATTCACCGAACCTGACGCTTCACATGCCTCTTTCCATGCTGCTCTGAAGGCCTGGAATGAAAGTATCAGTTCTTTCTTAAGTCGAACAAGTTGTGTACATTACACAAACTAGAATAGGAGGACATGTAGGTGCTCTGGCCGCTTTTTATGGCCATTTGCAGCATAGAACCACATAAATATGCGCAAAATACAATCTGATTTTCTGGAAAAAGTCTGCAGGAAGTTACTGAGAAGAACAGAAGATTTCCAAATGGTCTGAGAAAGGCCTAGGAAAGCTGAAAAAAAAAATGAAAAAAAAAAAACTAGTTGGAAAGAAGGTGCAGATGAAAAAAATAGATGAGTTGGGTTTCATGATTGAAGCCAAGTTTTCATATCTTGGTGAAACTTCCGAAGTCATTTGGGATCATAAATGATGGCCTCGTGCACAATTAGGAACTACAGAGTGGAATGTTTGGCTTTGCCTGCATCTTTCAATTTAGAACATTCTTGTAGTTTCCACCAGTAAATAAAAGGATGAAATTTGATTGAAAGTAAAGGACAAATCTGCAACTCATAAAGTAAAGGAAAAAAAAACTCAGAAGCTGAATCTTGTCTTTAAGCCATAAGGAGCACAAAAGGGCTGACTTCAGCCTATTGTGTGAATTGAATAAAAATTGAGCAAGGCTAATTTCAGTAGACTATTCAGCAAGCCAAAAAAGGAAAAAAACATTAGAGAGTATAGTGACCATAATTATATCTTGAGTCGCTGGCCCTCCTTTGGACAGTAGTTGTGCTTGTGAAGCCCCTAACTTTCCTAAGTTGTTCTAGCACAAAGGTAAAAAGTTAAAGTCTTCAATATGGACATGATCGAGTTTGGTATTATACCATTGATCAAAAGCAAAACAAAAGAGATCAATTCTATTTAAATGCAGAAGATGGAGAAGAAAGCAATTAACTAATCAAACTTCTTTTCAAGTCACTTCAAGAATTCCGAATGAGCACGCTGTTAATTCCATGTTACAGAGAGAGAGAGAGAGAGAGAGAGGAGAACGAACCCTAGTATCATCAGTTCGGCCGTCTGCTCGAGCGCCAAAGCTCATGACATTAAACAAACCATGTCTCCTCCCCTTGTGATGCACAAGGCTACTCTTATGGGCTTCACTGCCTTCTACACCCAAAACTGCTGCTACGTGTATCCCTTGTCCGCTGCCGAACACACCATTAAAACAAAGGATGCAGAGAAGCAAGAGAATCTTGTCATGGAAGGCAGGGCTCATGTTACTGTTTCATATATATATATATATTTTTTGCTCTTCAAGTGTTCTCCAGTTTTCAAGTTCCGAGAGTGTCTTTGTTTTTTTCTAGATTCATCAAGGGTCTGTGACGTTCAGCATCATCAGACTTCAGTGAAGGGTTGGTAGGTACTAGGGTTATGGATATATTTTTGAACAAGTGAAAAGGGCGGGTTTTTAAGAGTCAACAGTAACTGTCGTTAACTTCCTCTTCCATACTACATTAGAAAAGTTATAAACCGCCTTCTTAAAGGTGGAAAACGTCACGGGCATCTCCTTATTGGACTTTTCTTATACTTTGCACAAACTGTTAGAACAATGGCTCGTGGCTGTTGGGATGATTTGCCACGTTTGAATGTGCCCATGAACGGCGGATCTCGTGGGGTACTACGTTCTTCGAAACGTGGTTTACAACTATCACACACAGGCTACAGTATACGTATTCCCAGAAAGAGGGGAATATATATGGACGTGGAGCAATTATTTCATTAGCACGCCTACTTCCGCCCTACGTAGTATATATTCACGCTCAAGAGTTTCTATATAGAAAAATATATCCATAATAAAAATACCTGATCATTTTTCAGCGACACAAAGCTGCACACCGTCCACATTATTTAAATGATAAAATATGATTTATAATATTTAAAATTTATATTTTAAATTAAATTATACCATGTAAATATTTTATTAAATATGCTCTACACACCAACTTCATAATAGTTTTTTTCTTGAATTAAATAATAAGTCTAGAGACAAGGCCAATTCAGATTATAGTGGGATACCGAAATGTACATATCTGAAGCATCCAAAAGAATGAAGAATCTTGACAAAGAACAGTGGTTTAAGGCAAGTTTAGGGGAAAGAAGATCAAATCACACCCAACCATGGATTTCTTTCTTTCTTTCTTTCTTTTTCCACCCTTCCAGGTAAGACCTCATTTTTTTGCCTTTGAAAACCTGAGGCATCGATACTTTTCACCGCTTACAGTGATTTCAAGAGCTCCATCTTGATTGTCTTGATTTGATGCAGTTCCCAATAGGACACTTTTCTCTTTCTCAAGATTTTCTCTCTCCATCTTGAGCCTCACTTCTTGTCGCGCAATCTCTGCCTGGAAGATAAAAGTAACGTCTGAGACTCCAAAACATGAATAACCCGTACCTGTATTTATTCATGTGGTAAACCATGTTAACTAATGGAAAGATGTGTACCTGCAACATACATTTTCCAAAGTTGTTTAGCTTATTTCCATTTGTTTAACATGCAACAACTTCTTATTCGATTCGAATTATCGGATACTCATCACCACAATAATTAAGAAACTCAAATTGTCATCATTAGATCAGGTTTCATGTATCCAGAAAAGCAAAAGGACCATTGAGTCCCTTTAGGACTATTGGAGGTTTGCTTGGTCGTTAACTTCAGGACTCATGGGATTAGTCGAGGTGTGTGTAAGCTAGCCTGGACAGCCAAGGACCATTGAGTTTTCTCACAGATGTAAATCAAGATTCTGATCTGGTCTTATGAGAGCGGCATCAAGTGTCAACAGCCGGTTAATTTTGAGAATTTAACTAAAATGTGCAACATTTTTAATGTTGTGCTAACTCAGTTCCTCATCATACTACCAAGGTAAAAAAAGTTCCTAATGATACTATGATGCCTGCAAAGGATGAATTGATGAGAAACTTAAACCAAGAAACTCCATAAATGCAAACTAAATATCGAACTGCAATAGATGATGGTCTCTTTTTTAGTTGAAAGAAACGTTAACTAATTAACATGGTTTGGAAGAAAGCATATTGATTCCATTGAAAAAAATGGCTTCAAAAGCCCCACTCAATATGATGATTGTCAATTTGTCAGCCACCACCCAATATCATTGCAAGTATGTATAGGATTAAGGGCATTACGTTGATATTCATTGCTATTAATTCAATCGGCTTTGAATTTAGTGGAATAAAAATTAAAAAGGCTAAAAAATAAAGAAAATTAGAGAGTAGAAAGGGAAGGGGGATTCAGGGGTATAGCATAACAAGCCAAAATAGGAACTAAAAGATGAAGGAATATTGTTTGGAAAATGTTAAATGTATTTATGGAAAATTTTAAATGTATTTAAAAAAAGAAAAACGTTAAATGTACTTAAGAAAAATTTATAAAAAATTTACTTCTTCATATGTCAGTTAATGATACGCTGAAAATTATGAAATTTAAATTTAAAAAAAAAAATGACAAAATGAGTTTGGTAAATAAAAGTGATATATACTGCATGTAATATTATTCTTAAAAATAAAAAATTTATAAAAAAATTACTTCTCTGTTTTTAGTAATTGATAGATTGAAAATTATGAAATTTAAAATTTAAATTTAAAAAAAAAATTAACAAAATGACTCTGTAAAAGTGCAAGTAAAAATTAATTACACGTAGCATACTCGTATTGTTTACCTCGCGTCGAGAAAGCTCGACCTTCCAAGCGGCTTCACGCTCGGCGACTTCACGTTCGCGCTCATCAATGTAGCTCTGCATCTCTCTCTCCTTCATGATTCCGTCGTTTATATCCGCATCCAGTGCTTCCTTCAGCTCCTGCACGAACTTGTCGACCACCGCTTTTATTCTCAAGGACATCTATCTCTTCGTTGCCCCCCTCCTAACACTAATGTATTCTGCTTTGAAATGTCTGTCTATCTCTTCTTATTTCTCGGATGGATAAGTTTATGCGCTGTCGCGAGGGGAGGGAAGATATGGGTTCTGGATGAAGAAGTGACTCAATTTTTAGTAGCCAGTAGGACCCAATGTGAAGGATGGAATTTTCGTGCTTGGAGAGAGAGAGAGAGAGAGAGAGAGAGAGAGAGGAGGAATGGGAATGTCACATTGTGGAGTGGATCGTTTGTTTGATTCGATCCACGCCTGCTCGTCTACGGTCTACGTCTCTGATCAAGATGGCGGGTCTAAACTCCTTATATATACACTTTTGCTTTTGGTACTGAGCTATTTTAGTTATTTTGTGGATAATAGTAAAAAATAATAATAAAATATTAAATAATAATAAGAAATAGATAAAAAATAATATAAATAAAAAATAATAAAATATTTCTCAAATATTTTCATTACCCAAATTAAGTTTAAATCGGTGCTAAAGTTAAACACACACATTTGGATCATTAAGATATTTTAATTTTAAAATTTTCTTATAAATCAATTATTGCAGTGTTAACAACATAAAATGTTTGCTTTACCTATGAGTTATAAATAAACTTTTTCAATAGTAACAACAACAATAATAATAATAATAATTTTAATTATTATATTCTAATTATATATTTTTTTGTTTTTTTTAATTCGAACAAAAACATAAGGAGATTGAAATCCAAATTTATTTAAGTGTATAGGTGAGAATGAAAGTAGTAATTCATTAGCCTATAATTAGCCATCGGAAGAGGGCCCGCAATAATCGGGTGCGTTCCTCCTCAAAGAACCGGATACCACAGCAGATGCCAATGTTAAGCAGCAACGGCTGCAAAGCCGTGAGCTTTATCATTCAAAGTTTCTGTTTTTCAATGCTCCAACTGGATTTAAACATTTATTTTCAATTTCCCCGGTCGTGTATAGAGCCATGAAAGCAATTTCAAAGCTTAAAAGTATGGCATCATCGGCTTCGCTTTCGCTATCACGTCCTCTCTCTCTCGCAGCCATTGGGTCCCGGGATGTGTCTGCAGGCTCCTTCTCTCTGCTTGACGAGTTCACCAACTTCTGCTATCAGCGAGACCTCCCAAGAGCCATGAAGGCCATGGACGCCATTCAAAGACACGGCATCTGGGCCGATTGTATCACCTATTCCGAGCTAATCAAGTGCTGCTTGGCTCGCGGGGCTCTCAAAGAAGGCAAGCTCGTTCATAACCACGTTTTTTCAAATGGGCACCAGCCCAACACCTTTCTCACCAACATTCTCCTCCATATGTACGTCAAATTTTCCCTCTTGGACGAAGCACAGGCCTTGTTTGACCAAATGCCTGAAAGGAATGTTGTTACGTGGACGACCATGATATCGGCTTACAGTAATGCTAAGCTCAATTACAAGGCCCTGGAGTTTTTGATTCAGATGTTAAGAGAAGGCGTCATGCCTAATATGTTCACTTACTCTTCAGTTTTGAGAGCCTGCAATGGATTGTCGAATCTCAGACAGCTGCATTCTAGCATACTTAAAGCTGGATTAGAATCTGATGTATTTGTTCGAAGCGCTCTTATTGATATTTACTCAAAATTGGGTGAGTTGCATGACGCACTGGGCGTTTTCAATGAGATGGTGACTGGAGATTTGGTCGTTTGGAATTCTATCATAGGTGGATTTGCTCAAAACACTGATGGAGACGAAGCCTTGTATCTGTATAAGAGCATGAAGAGAGCTGGTTTCCCACCTGATCAGTCAACGCTAACTAGCGTTTTGAGGGCCTGTACCGGATTGGCGCTTCTGGAATTGGGCAGACAAGTCCATGTTCAGGTATTGAAGTTTGATCAAGACCTAATCCTTAATAATGCACTTCTGGACATGTATTGCAAGTGCGGCAGTTTGGAAGACGCAAACTATGTTTTTACTAGGATGTTGGAGAAGGACGTAATCTCTTGGAGCACAATGATTGCTGGGTTAGCCCAAAACGGTTTCAGCCGGGAGGCACTGAAGTTGTTTCAATCCATGAAAGAGTCGGGAGTAAAACCAAACTACATAACCATTCTTGGGGTTCTTTTTGCCTGTAGCCATGCCGGTCTTGTAGAAGATGGGTGGTACTACTTCCAATCAATGAAGAAACTTTTTGGGATCGATCCAGGAAGAGAGCATTATGGTTGCATTATTGATTTACTTGGAAGGGCTGGGAGGCTTGACCAAGCAATTAAGTTGATGCAAGAAATGGACTGTGAAGCAGATGCTGTGACATGGAGAACCTTGCTTGGTGCATGCAAGGTTCACCGGAAAGTGGATCTAGCCATACATGCTGCCAAACAAGTTCTAAAACTGGATCCTGAAGATGCAGGAACCTACATATTGTTATCTAATATATATGCGAACTCTCAAAGGTGGGATGATGTTGCAGAAGTTAGGATGACCATGAAAGCTAGAGGAATCAGGAAAGAACCAGGCTGTAGCTGGATTGAAGTGAACAAAAAGATACATGCTTTTATTTTAGGAGATAGCTCGCATCCACAAATAGATGAAATCAACAGGCAGCTGAACCAGTTGATTCATAGATTGATGGGACTGGGTTATGTCCCTGACACGAATTTTGTTTTGCAAGATCTTGAGGGTGAACAGAGGGAAGACTCCCTGAGGTACCACAGCGAGAAACTGGCGATCATCTATGGTATGATGATGCTATCAAGGGAGAAGACTATCAGGATCAGGAAAAACATCAGGATTTGTGGAGACTGTCATATTTTCGCAAAACTAATATCAAAGATGGAGCAGCGAACTTTAGTGATTAGAGATCCTATTCGGTACCATCATTTTCAGAATGGGCTCTGCTCTTGCGGGGATTATTGGTAGCACAAGGGGAAGAGTGCGTGAGCTCTTACTGCCTGCATTTCCTGGGAGTATCAAAATAAGCAGTGGAAATAAACCATAAAATTGCTGGACTCCCAGGACAACTGCGCATCCAGACGGTCTCTGTCATCAAAAGCTGTAAATGACCTCTGATCTAAAATATAAGAGCCAACAAGCAGCACAAAGATAGGATCACTGGTCCCCAATCGTGAGCACAGATGTGCGCCAGAAAAGATTTTACTTATTAAAATTGTGATCAAGAGCATTCAGATGTACAAGACTAATTAATTTGATGAAGTAAGCACAGAATGATTTGTTTCATGGTGCATATGCTTTCAGTCAATGTAAAGAATGCTAACAGCAGTTGTAAACAAAATACCCAATGCCTTGTGATAGAATGATATTTTACCCCAAAACTAGATCCATTTATCAAACCATTCAGTGACAGCAAGCAATGTTATTGATCAGTCTTTTTGAGCATAGATGATAGTCAAACACCGCGCTCCCATTCTTGTTGATAAACATTGGGAGGCTGGGAGAACTCAACTCCCATTATACAAGAGGCAGAAACTGATATCAGGCATGTTTGTCTTGAGATGGGGATTATTCCCCTGCTCCCTTACAACTCATCTCTGGAGCCTTCCTCTCTTGTGTGCTCAAGATAAGATGCATAAGCTTTGATTATTGACACATAGATGTCAATTCCTTTCAAGTACTCATCTTGGTTTAGAAACTGCAACAGGATGGGAAATACAATAGTTACAGACTAATCGGTTGCATGTTGAAAATGAAATATATAAACTCAAGTCTGACTTGTGATGCAGCAAGCATTAAGAAACCAGTCCTTTGGCAGGTCAAAAGTAATTCAGAAAAGCATTTAATAAAATAAATGTCTGTTATCCAAGTAAGAAGCAAGCCAAAGAATCAAATAAAAGAATCTTGTTTTGTCTTTCTTGATAGAAGAGTGTAATAATGTGTCATGTCTTCTAGGTACCAAGAAAATAGGTGTCATGAGAGATGATCATACAGCATATAGAATAGGAAGATTCATGGGCTGTGCAAATATCCAGTAAACAAGTATGTGTTTATAGCAAACAAAATGTTTAACAAACGCAAGGAATTCTCAACGTTCCAAGTGGGTTAGGGAGGAATTGACAGCTCAATTGATGTCTAAACATCTGTAACCAACTTCTAAAAAGATGCACCAATCTGGACAGCAGCTAAAAAGACGGCTCATTTTGACAGGATCTCCTTGGCGCTGGTGAGAAATGATGAACAGACTTCCATGGAGTAAATGGTTGTGGTTCAAATATGTTCCTCTGAAAATTCTATTTTCAAGTAGATAAGTTTCTTCAAAGGTCTATCATTTGATGCTAGAATTCAGCAATGCTTTATTTCTTTAGCATCCAAATGCAACTACCGCGTAGAACCTGGGGAAGATTCTCTTGGTAATGTGCTAATTAATGGTACTTATGCCTCTTGCGTATGGTAGTTTTTTGTCTGATATACTGGGTATCAAGTTTTATCAACCCAGTCTTGGTTGGCTCGAGTGTACACGTGGTTTCAAAGGGCTGGAAGATCTTCACAGTTGGGTATTATGGTGGGGGTTTTACCCTCTATTATCAGTTGGTGTTTATGGTTTAGGTGTAAAGCTAGGACGGAAGATAGCAAGGAGTCCAAGGAGGTTATAGTTTTAAAAATAAAGCTTTAATGGCTAAAGCCTCATTCAAATGTATGCTACTCCTAATTGCAAATTACATAATGGATAAGGCCAGCTAATTGTAGACTAAAATTGAATGTGGATGGTAGTTGGAAATCCAGGGATGAGTGGAGGCAGTGAATTATTATAAGGGATGCAGGATGAAATTTTGTTGCAGCCTCCTCAGGATGTTATGGAATTGGTTCTAATAGTTTTTCAAAGGTTAAATCTATGAGTGATTGCTTATTTCTTTTTTTATTACAGCTAAGATTGATGGACCTTCAATTGGAGTCACAGGTGATTGTTAATAGGGCATGTATATCGGGAGGTTAATGGAGCTGCAGGCTTTCTTGCTAAAATCGGTGCTAAAGTATTTAACAAGGAGTGGCTGTATATTAAGGAACTCCCTAAACAGATAAAGAGACTTTGGTTGTGGAAAAAGCAGGTTTCCAAATTTGAGATGTAAATAACAGTGGTCTGTATAGAAAGGGCATTTCTTTTGTAGTTATTCTCTTGATAGCTTTGAAATAAGGTTTTGCTCAAACCTTAAGTGAGTAATTTTTTTCTTATATAGGTAAAAGAAATTTATTAGTAAGATTGGAAATGATATTGAATCTGTTTCTCTAAAAATGTTAAAAAAAAAAAAAAAAAAACATAATCACCTCATTATGATCATGGAGAAGAATAGGAGTGTTTGCCATAGGTGAGAAGCCAATTGCCGGCAAGCCTTGTTGCCGGAAGTAGCGAGCATCTGTTGAGGCAGGAAATATTTCTGGCCTACCAAGCTTTCCACCAGCTTTTCTGACAGCTTCTTCCAGTAGGGCCCACCAAGGGTTAGAACTGTCAGTTGCTGTGAGGACTGGCTTCCCAAAATTATCATGCACAGAAACCTTCTGCTTAAACTGCCCAAGGTACAAATACATCAGAAAACTAGCATGGGAGAGAAATAATGATAGCAATCTCAACAGCGATAATAACAATAGAGGAGCACTCCATTTCCCTCCAAGAAAACCAACATTCCTAAATTATTGGCCCTCAGTGCGATGCCCCCTAAGTCCCACAGAAGAAGTATGATATAGGTGCGAATATGATAGAAGTGCATTTTAAGTGTCAAGTCCCCACACTGCTACTGGACTTTACAATGATTCCAAGAAACTTCAATTGTAACCTTGACCAATCTTTTTGGAGTATAAACGCACATGCGACTTGGGCTTTCCTTGAGTCATCACGTCCATTGTTATACTGATCTCAATAAGACAGTAGTTGACTTTACTCTGACCTAATGAAGTAATAGAACTTCCACAATCATGGTTGTCAGTACTTCCTATGAATAAATAACAGTTCCCAAGTTACAGTGGACCTGATGGATCATCTTAATCATATTCTTTTCTATACTACACACGTCATATCGTTGTGTACAAATATTCAACAGACAACCAGCAACTAAGTGCAGTTCAAATTTACTGGTTATAGCCTCACATTTGAAATGCACAACCCAAATGCTTTTTCACTTATTTGATTGAGCATAACTGAGAAAAAACCTTATTTGATTAAGCATAATTGCATGGTAACTAACAACACTCTGTATCCTAGTTTTACAGTTTTTAAGCTCACTCTTAGAAAAAGGTTGTGGCTTCCCACAACTTTATAAAGAAATTACTAAAGCTTGCCGGTAATCACTAGGTAAATATCTCCTTCTTGTTATGCTAATATGGTTCAAAAAGGTAAAATTTTAGCCTGGTGATTACTACCTGGAATGTCATATTGCGTGAAGCAGGTGCCCATTCTTCGGTAATCCGTCTCTCCAAAGATTCTGGATCAGCAGTCGGCGGCACTCGAACATCAAAACCTGCTTCTGCTTCAGATGGCTGTAAATTCATGACAAAGCCCTGATGTGCAAGAAGGGAGAAACTCGCAAGTGTTAAATTGTGGACATATATATCACTGTGACGACAACCAGAGTAAGCCATGTCCTTGGGTCTTCATGTAACACCTCTGATCCATAAGTACATCCGAGATGTCACCAATTCACTGGCCCATTGTATATTACGAACGTAATTATGGGTGTAACTCCCAACTCGACAAAGCTATGCAGCGAATACCAATTACAAGCGATGTCATGCATGTAGAGTGAACAACCATGGTGGATATTCGTGAATGAAATTGCCTACTAGCAGGCAGGAGGGTGGATCCACGAATCAGTCTCGCTTATGGCTAAAGCAATTTGTTTGACCATACAAAACTGCCATGAAACTGATTGGAATAGCCACAAGAGTACTCATAAATGACTTAATGTAAAATCAAAGTGCCAATATATCGATTATAAATTAAAGTGACAAAAATTCATGAAAAAAAAAAGCTCCAAAATAAATCCTAACTTACGGTTGGAGATGGTGTTCCCGCCTTCAAAAATACCATGTTAACTGATACCACCTCGCCCTCTGCCTTCAAACCTGCCTTCACCAAATCAAACTGCGAAGCCCGGAACCTCCTCACACTCTCAATGCTTTTCAACAGATTCTCCATGGCAGTGTTGTCATACAACTTTGCCCCGTGGCCTGGTTGCCCAGTAGCCTTAATCACCAACCACCATGGGCATCTTTCCGCATAAAACGTCCTGTAGTTCTCATTGGGCGAAGCCAACCCTGTTTGGAATACAAGTTACAACCACTAATGATTAATATAAACAGAGTACAGGACACAAACACCTTGTACAACCAATCTAAAACGAACCGTAGTGATTTACCTTCGTCGAGTACGATGCCCACGTTCGAATTCTTGAAAACATCGGAATCCGCAAACTTCCCGGCACCATCATGGCCCCCAATCTCCTCGTCCGGAACAAAGGACAGGTAAACGGATCGAAGAGGCTTGAACCCAGAAGCCTTCAACTTGCGAATGGCCTCGAGGTACTGCATGCCAACGCACTTCATGTCCTGAGACCCTCTGGCGTAGATATTTCCCAGCCGATCGAGGTGGGCCCCGAAGGGATGGTGGGACCACTTCTCTTGCTCGACCGGAACGACGTCGGTGTGGGAGTTCAGAAGGATAGAGGGGAGGTCTGGATTAGAGCCCGGCCACTTGAGGAGGATGAGAGGCTTGCCCTGGACGAACTCCAGGGTCTGGGTCTCGAGGGAAAGAGATTGGGCTTGGGAGAGGATGAAATCAGCTGCTTGAGTGTAGTGGGGGCTAGGCTGGGCAGTGTTGATTTGAAGGTACTGCTGGAATCTCGACACAACCGATGATGGGTCTTCCTCGGCTGTTGCTTTTGGCGATGAGATGAATAATAGTAGACAAGCGAAGTAGCAGCAGTAAAGGATTGCTCTGCAACTGAGCTCCATTTTTTCCTTTTTTTTGTTTTTTTCTCTGTTCCAGTAGAAGTAGAGACGAGAGCACCGATGAAGAGGAACGTGGTGAGACTTTCGATTGATGCCTGACAGCCTGAGAATAAAATTCAGGGTTAGTTGTCCAATTCTCTGTGTAAACATACGATAGCATCTTCATTGGACTCCTGAAATTCTATATATTTCTTTAATTAGAGGATAATTATAAGATTTTTAAAAAAATTTATCTCTATTAGATTCTTCATTTTAGAGAAAATGTTTAGAGATTTATTATTCATTTTTCAAATTATTTTTATCAATATTTTATTCATTTTAATTAAATTAATTCTTCTTCTAATCATCTACACTTTCTCTCATACTCCTATTTGTTATAATTTTAAATAATAGTTTTAAAAATAATTTAAATAACTCTAAAAATATTTTTAAAAAAAGTTTAAAAATATTAAAAATAATTTAAATTCTATTTAAAATATTCATTAGAGTAATAGTTCAAAACATAAGAAAAAATATTGAGTAGTTAAATTTGTAAATAGAAGTGAGAGAGAAAAGTAATAAAGAAAAAATAAGAAAATATTATTTTAATAGAATAAAGATAGGGATGGAGAATGGGATGCAGAAGGTTTTTGAAAGATGAGTAAAATTTAGGGAATGCACTTTTTAGCTAAATTATAGGAAATTTTATGGAGAATCCAATGTGGATGCTCTGAGTGGCACTACAGCTAGAAACTCGACCCGTCCGAAAGTCTCAACCCAACCTGCCAGATAAAATTAGGTTAAAAACTTAAAAGTAGATGCGGGTTGGATAGGCGGTTTAGCAGGCGAAACTGTAACCTGCATCCAATCCCCCAATAATGTCTAACGTCCTTTTTCATAAAAAAAAAACCCTAGTCTCTCTCTCTCTGTGATGGTGGTTTGCCTTGCTTTTCTTCATCATCAACTGAATATGGCATATGTAAACAACGGTGAAGATTACTTGATTAACCAACCCCCCAGTTTCTTCAATGATGAGGTTCTTCACATCTCGCAATGCAAATTCTTGGGAGAAGGGATGGTCATTCTGGACGAAGCAGAGCGAACATCATCTAATGGAGGATAACATATATCCCGGGATTGCTGATTTTTGAATTCCATGGTTGGGTAATGAACTTTTTTCGCATCTGAGAAATGGATTCCAGAGTCCAGACGAGGAGTCCACTTCTGGGCTCACAGTTTCGATCCTCTTCTATTTCGTTTTGCAGTTCTTCACCTTGCAAGAAAAATTCAGCACACCATTAGGCTTATCGTCACTCGTTCTAACCTGATATCTCATAAACCTCATAGTTCCATTGAGCTCATCGTCAATCAAGTCCTTGAATATCGGAACCTGCACTTCGCCGATGGTTTTCTTTCCCAGAACGATACCTTCACAACAAAGATCAAACTTCAGAAAAAATTCTTCTTGTAGTCATCACCAAGAACCGAGATTTCTTTCAAACCAAAGTGCATCTCGTGATTCCACTCAGGATTCCCTTCCCCCATTCTGTCCACTGACATTTCTTGACGCTGAAGATGTTTTCGCAGTAGCTTCTTGAATTCATCATTGGCAAACGATTTTTTATGCGGCAGATTTTGTTTCTTCTTGGCTTCATCATTGACTAGCGTTTTTTGACGCTGTAGATATTGTTGGTTTGGCTTTTTCTACGCTTCATCACACAAGTTAGTGGTGGTGGGGTGTTGGTGCTTGAAAAATGAAGAAGGGAAAAGGAAAGAGGTGAAATGTCAGTCCTGATTTTTGACCCGACCTGAACCTTTTGGATCGGATTGTTTTATCTTTTGTTATATGGGTCGGTTCGGGTTGGTCCCAAAAATGTCTGCGATGGATCAAGTTGCAAGCCTAAAGTCTACATTCACCAAAAAAGCATCCGGAAGAAATGTGCCAAAAGTTCATTTCACTTTTTTATTTTATTTATTTATTTTTTAATCATCGTAAATATTTTTAAAAAAAATAAAAAATTCACAACATCATTTAAAAATATTTTTTTAATCATTAAGTAAAAAAATAATAAAAAATAAAAATAATTTTGGTAGAAATGCGTGGACCCATTTCCGGGATCCCATGCATTTGTCAAAGCACATATCACGTTGGTAAGTTTTGATAAATTTAAATTTTAAAATTTATTTTGCAAATTAAATTATATTCTAATTTGAGAATATATTTTTTTATAAAATATTTCCTAATGCAAATTAGATTTTATGAATCTAAATTTTTATATTTATATTCAAAATTGGGTTGATAGTTTTTTTTACCAAAAATAGTAAAATTGATGGGAATCTAATATAAAATACCAATATTTATTTAAAGGAAAATGCTACTTTGACTCCTAATTTTGACACCTGCTATATTTTAATTTTTCTTTTTAGTTTTTTTTTACTTAATAGTTAAGGAAATAACTATTAATGTATTGATATTTTTTTTATATTTTTAAAAAATGTTTAAAGATGATAAAAAAATGTGAATAACAAAATTTTTTCAAAATAAGAATATAAATTTGTGCTAGGGCACACCCAGCAGTCAATGTTGGGCGATAGCTTAGCAGTACTTTTATTTAAATAGATCGAATTAGAAGTGATTGGAATATAATTCTAATGCAATTTACTTCTATAAGAATTTGACATGAGATATTCACTATTCATAAATTTTATTATAAAATGTGAAGCAAACCAGAAAAGCCAACGACTCATTCTAGGAAGCAAACCTTACCTAATATTGTGAGATAATAGCATTGTTATGGGAGATTTGAAATTAGGCCCGTTTGAATTTGGAGATGAATTGAAATGTGTTGAGATGATTTTAAATAAGTTGAATAAAATATTTTTAGAATATTATTTTTTAATATTGTTATTATTTTGAAATTTGAAAAAATTAAATTATTTATTATATTTTGTATAGAAATTTAGAAATGTTATAATGATGAGGTGAGATGAGTTTTCAATTCAAATCGAGACTTAGTCATCAACAACTTTGCTTGCGACCCAAGTTAAGGTTCCCTGTTCATCCTTTTAACCCAGGGGTCCTCTAAAGATTTTTTATTTTTTTTTAGACAAGTCCTCTAAAGATTAACTAGTAATTTAAACGCCACAAAATTTTCCAATAAATTCCAAATATTACTTGTTTAGGTTGTGTTTGGATGTTGAGTTAAAATGAGTTGAGTTCTTTATGAATAGTAATAAGTTAAGATGGTAAAATGAATTTTGTAGAGTCCACTTAAGATAAGTTTAGATATGTTTGAATGTTAAAATGAAGAGTACTGCTGCGTCTACAAATGAATTACATAAAAATAATTATACAAATTGATGTGACTTTATTTGATCTGTTCTATATACTTTATAATAAATGTAATTTTATAATCTGATAAATTACATCAAGGTACATCAATTTATGAAATTTTTTTGTATAATTTTTTTGTGATTAGAATATTTTTTTTAAGATAAGTTTAGATATATTTATAAGAAGTTAAAAAATATTATATGTCCTACTTAAAAATGTATTGAGTTAAAAAAAATTATGAATTTTACATGTATAAAAAGATATTGAGTTGAATAGCGAGTTAAAAATTGTGGGCTAAACTTAAATTTCAAACTCAACTCAAATGAGCTAACTGATTTCATATTTCGAACGTAGCCTACGTGTCACGCAGCTGTTAAGGGGCCAAAACGTCCGCTCCGCTCCATTAAAATCCGAATCTTATAGGGTTTCGCAGTAATTACGATAAAGTTGGATGTCAAAGTGAGGAACGACTCCCCCCTCCAAAAATCCCGCACTCGAATTGAATCGAATCCCTCGCTCTCCCCGCGAGCAGAAAGAGAGATGGAGAGGGAGAGAGGGAGAGAGATTGAGTACATGAAACTGTGTATGAGGAAGCTGGCCCTGTGG